>JAQIWA010001114.1:0-21126 GCA_034693305.1 Eueremaeus valkanovi
AAACATATATTCTGTTAACAAAAAATAAAATAAAAATCTATTTTTATCTGAAATCTCATTAATTTATTCGTGTCTTTAAATATTTAAAAGTGAATTATACTTCCAATTAATTTCCTATTAAACTAATGAAATATTTTTTTAAAAAAATATATTGATTTGATTTAATACAAAAATAAATCTTAATTTCAATTACATAATAGTCAGACAAATATCTAATAATATTTCATATATAATATTAGGCACTAAAGCATATAATTGGGTGTCGAACCCAATGAATATTTTATAATAGTAGAGGTTTATGCGGGTGGGATAACCAGGGTATTCAATATAACATTACCAATCAATTACTTATAGAATTTATCGATAAATAGCTAAAAAAAATAATACTTTCCTTCGTATAGAAAACAAGACAAATATTGATCATAAAAATTCATCTTTGCATCAATTGATAAGCATGCTAATATAAAATTCAAACCAGTTCGCTATTAGAAAAACTAATTTATTCGGTGCAAACAATCTGTTAATTAGCTAATTGTGAGCAAACATTAAGATTTACCTTGCTTCTACACCGTTCTATGCCCAAAAGCAACCCTGGCTTTGCTATGTCTATGTGACTGATCATTAGTGGCGAACATTATGTCAGAGAATATATGAAAAATGTGTAATAAATTATTATTAACCGTAAACGACAGCATAACTGCATAACTAATAAGAAATATTCCGTTTATCTGCGAACACATTGAACACAACATTCGCTAATGTTTTTCAGAGAATATCAATGTTTTTCACATAAAACAAAATAATGTGTAGAATATGTGCCCAATATATGGATATTGTGGCCAATGCTATGCAAAAATATTATAGTTTAATAATCGAGCCTAAGATTAAAAAAATCTAAAATTCCTTTCTATTAAATTACAAGAATGAACAAGCAGAGTCATCTTTACAAAGTGACAAGGTCAAAACATCCATTAATAAATGTCCAAATAAACAAAATATATTATATATTACGTAAGAAAATGCCTTAAAATAAGATTTCAATTTAAACTAGAATCAAACGCCTTGATTATATTATGCCTTGATATAATTTGATTAACTAGCTCACCCTCTGGCCATTCCTGTGATTATTTTATAATTTGTTGCGTGAAATGTAAGATATTTTTTCTTTTTTTTCTTAAGAAACAAATTCTATTTAAATATAGATCTTTAGTATCTTTAGTGCCAAACATGAGTACAGAATCTCTTCGTCTAATGTATTGCTATTTTTCTCCCGTATATTGTAATCATATTTCTTCCGTAAAGTCAACTCTCGCGACAAATTAGAAATAAATTACTTTTGCAACTCATGTATGAAAAAGATGAGCAAAAATATATTAAGAGATAATCCAAAAATTATATACCTGACTAATCTTGGTCATATGGTGGGCTCTTGTAGCTACTGTATAATAACTGAGGTTTTACCTGAAATTCTGCACTAATTTTTAAAATGTTAAGTCTTTTATGAATAATAAAAAGATTTTATTTGAGATTCTCTACAAATATTGTATTCATGTGTTGAGTGAATACACCGCAAGAATACTTATCAGTATTTTTGCTGTGAATCTAATGCATTGAAAGGTTTTTGTTTCAAAATTGATATTTATTTCAATTCTTTTTAATAATCTTTTTGTTATAGAATAATACTTATAAAGAATATTCTTCTTTTCGAGTGTCAATCGATTCTTGAATTTCAATATATTTCTCAAAAACAAAATCTTTACGTCATTTCCCAACTTAAGTGAAAAATATTATTCTAACAGAAAATAACTTTAAATTCTTTATCTTTAGCTAAAAATAACTGTAAAACTGTTGTTAAAATAAAATAATAATAATTTTCAATCAACACAAACACTAAAATAGAATAAGAAATATATTATTTTTTTTATTAAAATAAATGATACTATACTTTAAAAGTCATTTATTCTCATTAGTGATAATAACGTTAAGTATTGTGAAGAAAGACTTTTCGGAATAAATTCAGAACTTATTGGAAAACAGTTTTAATTTATAAAAATTTAATGCAATCTCTGTTTCAATGCTATTAATAATTCTAAACAATAGATGACTAGAGATGACCAGTGTATAGGCAGTGGTGAATAGAATAGCCTTTATCTCGTGCTATTACCCAGGGCTAACTTTACTGTGCATCTCTGGTGACATATTTTTAAGCCTCAACTGTTATATAAATAAAAAATTTGTTTTTAAGTATAGACACAAAAATAGAGTAAAACAAACAGAAAATGTTTTGTCAATCAATTCTGATTTGGATTTTTGTTTTTCTGGTCGACTCTAATCGATAGAACACGAAAAATAAGTTAAACATTATTTTGTAACTGAACTCAAATGTCTGTTGACTTTCAGACCCGTATTGGATAAACATCTGTAATATCTATGAATAAAATCATTAACTTTTTTCAGCACAAGTATTAGATAAACTCGAAAATATCATCCGGGCTAAAATAAACTAAATTTTTGATCTGCAACATACTATAGACAAATGTACCAAGTTTAATAGAAAAATTCATCTTGATAAATCAAATATACACAATATCAGCTACTATTCTGATCATGCATATTCCCCGAACTTGAAGCAAGCTCATTTTACTTATGTCTGTCCATCTCTATGATTATACAGTACTTGTACAGTATATTGATATTGATATTGCAGTTCAGGTTCAATCAGTGTAACTAATATTCTAAGCAGACTTAGAGTCCGTTCAGTTCTCACATTCAATGCAGTCTTTATTCACTAATCTATAGATATAGTCGTCTATTATATAAACTCATATAATATATAACTATAGTTACACTTATATTATATAACTTTTAATACTTGACTTATATAACAGCAAAAGAATAGTTGAATGCATTGAATGTCACACCAAATGTCACAATCAAAATGTGACAAACATTTCGTGTAATTCTATGGAATATTTCTATTCATAGAATTTTCTTTCGAAATATTTTCTTTTGAAAATTGTATTAATATTTCATCGGGTTTTCAAAATCACTTCAAAATAGGACATTCACTTTCAACTCCAATGTTATTATAAATAAAACATATAATATATATATAATGTCATAAAAATCATCTCATTTTCTATGACTCATATAAATAAACAATTTTTTCTAAAGTAAATCAAATTAATTCAAAACCTTTTTTTCAATAAAAATTTTAATTTCAAACTTTGAAATCATACTAAAAACCGATGTATTGTATCGAAAAAAATAGTTATTTTCCATTGCAATCAATCAATAGTTCTGTTTGAGTTCAATATACGCTATTATAGTGTATAATACCCCACATAGTTTACACAACAGATTAACACTTTTATCTAAAAATCTTTCCATTAATTCCAGTCTGAGATACATCTGATTCTGTTTGACATATTATACTCTGAGGCATGTAATTGTGTGTCGATCCCATTAATACATTGAGCAAGCAGCTTTTATTCAATACAGATGAAGCACATGCACTTATGCAACATGCTACTAAACTTACAAGTTGAATCAATAAATTATCATGATGAATTCTAGGACAATTCACTTTATATATGTTGTAAAAAATATTTTTCCGATAATAATGAATAGTTTTGGTATAAAATATGAGTTGTTTTATGGAAAATACATTTCTAAACAACAAATCTGATTATTCTATTGCTTACTATCATATAGGTCTCAATTTGATCTGACCTTTCTCTGTTTACCATGACTGAATCACTGTGCATGCTAACTTGAGCTCAACATTCTTTTTTTTTGTTGAACTTAGGCTACACTGACTTTGTTTATGAATGTCAGTAACTATTAGTATATGAATGGAAAACAAAGAATAAATTATGATTAAGCAAAAGGACAGACAATACTAATAACTATATTCCGGTTCTCTTCAAACACACGACTAATGCATTGAGACTAACAATGCTTTTGCATAAATATAATTAATTGAAGAATTTCTATCCAATAGAGCGAGAGTTATGTAATATATTTTTATTATAATTTTGTTTAATAACCCAGAATAATAAACTCAACTTGCTCTAATATTTTTGGATATATCTTGATAGTGCACTGGACCGTCAATAAAGTGAGTTTAATATATAAAAAATAATATAAATATTGTTTATATGCTTTCAATTAAAGTTATAAAAACATAAAATATTTGTTTTGCAATTTTAATGCATTTTTCTATAAATTTTTGAAAAAATATTTGTAAACTAATTAGAATTTTAAAACTTTTTTTTAAAAAACTTTGATTCGCTTTACTAATGAGAGCTCATCTCATATATTAATAATAAACTCAATTATCTCTGTTGTCGATCAAAATATATTTTATGCCAAAAAATAATACACTAATTAGTTCTATATTTATCTCAATTTTGTACATGATTAATTTGTTTTCTAATTCAATCTTTTTATCAGAAAAAAAGATAAAAATATATTGATTTCTCAATTTTTCATCCGGACTACATTTCTTAAGAAAATAAATTAAACGGAAATTATTTTATACAATATTTTCAAAAAGGTATAGAATATAAGTCTTTTCACATATTTTTCCGAATAAATACTCTATTTTTTTTTGTTAAGGAATTTGTGATTGAGATTAATGCGAAACATATTTGTCATAAAATCATATTTAGTTTTTATATCATATGTAATGACATCTGAATAATGATTGCATACATTGTTGACAAAGCTATTCATTCTTATGAATGCTTTGATTTATCTTCGAATAGGCTTTTAATCCATTAATAATTCCATTGAAACTGAAATATTTCATACATTATTCTGGTATTAAAATTAATGTCTCCGATACAATAACTGTCAAACAACAAGGCTAATCACAGATTAGCCAGATAATTATTATACTGAACCAATAACAACTATGATATCAATGTACGTAAAGCCAAACCACTAATGTTTATCACAATATTCCGGCAGATATTTTCGTGTAATTACTTGAATAAACTTATTTTTATGTAAAAAAAATATTGAATTGAGTTCAGGATAAGTTTTAAATAGAATTTCAAAAAGCATACTATGTTTCTGTAAATAATTATAAGTAAGAAGTTTTTGACTTATATTTCATATAACTTACATAAAGCCTACGCTATATCACAGATAACATAACCAAATATTCAGATGACTTCCCAATTGAATAATGGATTATATTTTTCCTTATATTTTATTTTTAGTCCTTTTTTTTCTTCATCTTCGGCTCAGTTTACTTATCTTCGAGTCTATTAATAATAATAATACTAATAATAAAAAGGAGCCATTAGTCGGAAAAAATATTATTTTTGCCGAAAAAAACATAAGAAAAAGTAAAAAAAAAGTTCTGAAAAAATATACTCAAATTGTAAACTCAAGAGAATATTCTGAAAAGCATTTCAAAATTTTCTAATTATAATAACGATAAGCATTATTAAGAATAAATTTAAATATATTTGAATTAAAAGCAAAACAAAATAAATACTTTTCTATACTTCAGAATTCATTAATCGATTATAAACTACATATATTTGTTGAAAAATATTAGCAAGGAGCACCAATCCATACCTAGAACCTCTCACTACACTCATAATTATTCATATAAAGTGTAAAAATTAAAAACAAAAATAACATAAAAACTCTAATATTTTTTTGACATAGATCTAAAACTTTTTTTTCTTGTTTTGTCTCCAAATATAGCGTTGAATATCGTATAAAATTACAGTCAAAGCCCTGACTAATAATTAAATGCAATAATAAACTGAAGACAACAGAAAATAATATATTAATAAAATCGGATTCATATATGATATACGATATGTTCATCCAATGTGTATGTCATGCAGTTATGTAGTGATCGTCCAAAACTGACCTTCTCTAAAAGTACGGTAACAATTAGTGCGCCTACCAGTCCCCAGGACAAGGAGAGCATCGATTTAAAGGACTTGAGTGCTAACAACCAGGTATTGAAACACAATAATAAGCACTGGAATAGCAATAGTAAGCAAAGCGCACAAACAGATGGCAAACCAATTATACCATCGGTTTCTATAAGTCCTGTCAAAAGTGGTTTCGGAAATGAGATCATTAATGGAAAGTTAGATGAATTCTGTGAAACACAATCGGATAGTTCGCCGTCGGATACGGCCGTTGATGTCGGCCTCGACGCCAATGACCGCAATGAGGCCAACAGTGGCACACCTACGCTATACTTCACCAACACTGACGACTGGTCTGTCAGTTATAAAGGAATACTATTACCAAAGCTGACCAACGACTTCAAGGATGCACACTTGGAGGCGGCATACCAGCGCTATTCGCACCGGCAGCGCCAGAAATCGCTTGTTATACTCAATGTAATCGACGTATTGCTAAAGTTGGGACTTCTGGTCATATATGCGATCAGTGAGAAGACACCGTCGGCTACGGACAGTAAGCTTAAGTACAGAATACTGTATAACATTCCCTGGTTTGCCATCAATGTTGCCGTCATATGTCTGATCACATGCTGGAAACGGTTCGCTAATAATTACCTACATTTGGGCGCAATTTTCACGTGGATTATATTCAACATTCAAGGTTCGGCTAAACGATTAGTATTTATTTATTTATTTATTTTTCGCTTCAATTCAATTCATTTTCTGCTTTTAATTACCTTTTTTTCTGAGTTTTATTTCTTTTTAATTGCTTTCCTATTCTGTAATCATTAACATTCAAATGAGTCGGTTATAGAATATTCTTCTATAGAATATTTTTTTTACCCTAATTATAGTAATTACTAATTACTAATTAGTGATCATAAAATGTGTGCAAGCTTACTCTGATTTATCCTGAACTTGTACCTTGCACATTACTAGTTGACAGTGCAATTACCTGAGCTATCAATCTTTCCATTAATTGATAAAAAAAGTGTGATTTTTGTTAAGAATTATTGACTTTATATACAGTTTTCACAAATCTATTCTAACTTAAGAATAATTAATTAAAATCTTTACTTCAAAAGCGATTGAATGAAAAGTTTGGGAAAATTTTTTAATTGAACTTTCTTTTGAAAACAAGACAAAGGAGTCTATGACTGAAAAGTATGCTTGAGCATTCATTCAGTTAAGAAGATTAGTCCTTAATCTCTAGCTCTTAAGAAATATATTCAATAAATAAAAAAAAATTTCAGAGCATTTCAATTGATTGCTCTTAAGATCAGTACTGAAGAGAAAATGTTTATTTTGATAGATCTCAGACACGATCTGCACATAGGAGTCAAACATTTCTTTTCCATTCGTTTTTAAGTCGGAGTCCATTAACTGAAGTCGAGCTCAATTATAGTTCATCTTCTCTAACAAATCTGTGCGATAACTGAAAATACGTGTCCTATTGATGGCTGACTTTTGGCATTCAATTAAATTTTCAATCGATTAGTATTTGTTTTATAGTATAAGACGTATAAGAATCCAAAACTCGGTTTCCCATTAAAATAGATATAATTATATACAGTTCGGCTCAAAACTAACGCTACAGAAAAAAACGTGCACAAATACAAGCTTGAGATTTATGCTTAATGGTTCTGGCTAACTATGGTCAATTAAATATGGCTAACTTTTTATCAAGATATTTATTTGAATTACTCCTATTTATATTTGATATTTCTAATTTCAATAAATATTAACTCAATAATAGAAAATTAATCAAGACTAATATTTTGCGCATTTGCCTAATGATCCGCAACTCTGTTGATGAAAATATTTTCACTTTTTTTTGACAATTTGTTTGATATATAAAATGATTTTTCTTTTCCTTTCATTAAACTAAAGGACAAATCGGGTTTGGAATTGAGCTAAAAGAGGACAAATTGGAAATAGCTGTGGCCGGGGGTGCGGTCTGGCATATATTGTTCATTGTGTTCGTCACCTATGCTATGATGCCATTGCCATTGCGATGGTGTGTGGCGTGCGGTGCCATCAGCTCTGTTATCGACCTCATCCTCGAGACGTTCCTCAATAATAGGAATGGATATAACAATACGTTTATACGAATGGTATGAATAAATACATTATATTTAATGCCAATGCGTTTGGCATACAATCTGAAAAATAGTGGTTTAATACCAGTGCTGAGTCCGACTGAATGGAGTCAGTGCTAAACGAATGTCAGAAATGCAATATTGAGAGCATATATGATATGATGAGTGCATCCGATCCGCGAGACTGACCAATAGAATACGTAATAAATATATTCAGACAACTGTTAACTCAATCTAATGTCTCTCAGCTATACTAATGGCCATAACTTTACTCTATTTTATCGCTTAAAATGCAATAAATCCGAAATTTTATTCAATGGATAGGTATTGAATCAGGGATGCAGATGGAAGTCAAACCAAAATAAGATCCTGCTAATTTGCAGGATGCCTCCCTGTCCTTTTATAGTCTTTTTCAGCTGTTTTATCAGATTTTGTTTCAAAATTATATTTGATTTTGTATTTCCAATAAAAAATATGTATTTATATTAAAAGTCAAAATTCAGATACAGTTTAAACAAATACAGAAAAAATATTTTCTTTGCTTTTAATTCTCATTTAAGGTATTCGCGTGACTCGCATGTGATTATTGATTTTTAATTTGTTATTCACATATCGATTATCGATATCTTCCTAATGTTATAGGATTTTTCTTTTGCATTAATTCTCTTATTTTTTTATACGAAGTCTTTGACATTAAATCACAGAATAAACTGGAAATTCCTGAACAGTCTGTAAGAAACATAAGTATAGAATCAATTTTAGCGAACTTTACTTAACTCTGTTTCTACATTCAGACAGTCTATTATATTATCTCGGATACATTTATAGAAACAATAAGATTTGTCAAGGTTAATTAGGCTGAATTCTCAAAAGAGAATTAACTAAACTTCAAACTGAAAGACAAAGTTTCGCAACAAATCTTAGAATTGAGATAAACTTACTTAAGCCGAACCAATTCAATTTGTAAGCAATAATAAATGAGCTTGGCTAGGCTCTGCAGTGAATTCCAGGCAGAATTAATTGTCTACTTGCTCAATACTTTCAAATCAATTAACCTGATCACTGATTTCAACACGAATTCCATTTAAAAATCAATTTCAAAGTTAATGTTCAGAAAAATATTCTTAAACTTTATTGAAATTGTTTCAGATAATGGCCAACGCATTGCTGTATACCTGTATCAATTTGGTCAGCCTCTACACGAAATACCTGACAGATTGTGCCCAAAGGAATGCATTCTTAGAGACCAGAAGATCAATAGAAACTCGTTATAAAATTGAAAAAGAAAATGGAAAACAGGTCTGTCTTATATTGATTTGCGATTTACACGCTTTGCTTATAAACTGAATTTTAAGTAATCGCGCTCAGTCTCAAAAGCCTTTAGACTTACCTTTCTACATTATATAATTTCTATCCAGGCTTATTTATTTTTAATATCTCTGTTGCAAGCTTAATTTCATATAATTACCAAGATAAAGATATAGTTATTGCATGACATGTAATTATATGCTTGGATATCGATTCGGTCGAAAATATTTTCATTCATATAATGCAAAAAACTTATTAATATTTCAATATATTTATCGTTAAATACCTATTGTTTTAATGAGCTATAAATAAAAAGCCTATCGTATAATAGGAAGTTGCAATTAATCTAGATAATTGTGCAGACATACATTATCTCTTTATTAATAATGGAAACATTATTTTATTTATTATTAAACAAAATATTGATTCACTACAAATATGAGCTCAAAAATTCAATCTCTGTTTGAATTTGATTATTATTATTATTTTCTCTGACTTTTAAAAGCACTTAAAAATAATTAATTTTAATTAAAATTCTCATAAATTAACTAAAACTTTCAAATATTCATTACGTGTTTGCCATTAATTTCATTAAAATTGTATTCAATTAGAAATAAATATTAAGAACTTCTCAATTAATTAAAGCTTTTAAAAATTTTCTTTAAACTAGCACAAACATCTTTTTCATTTTTGCCCTGTATCCTTTTAGTTTATTAGTCATTCATTTTTCTTAAATTATTAATCAAAAATATTTTGTACCCTTTTTCCGCGTATATAAGCCGCACTTAATATTCTCCTATATTATAAGCCGCATCACATTTATAAGCCGTTATATATTTACAATATAAGCCGTTCACAACTTGTATTTCTTATAAAGTAGTGGCTTATATGCGCGAAAATATGGTACTTATTCTTTAATTTCCTTTGAAAATAATGTGCCGGATGTTTAAAAAAAACGGAGACAATTTCAACAAGGTTTTCAGACATATTACTATTTTTTTCCATAAACAATGCAGTTTCAAACCATTCAGTAGTTTATTCTTCTTTGCACTGAATTTAAATAAAAAGAAAATTTAATTAAAATTTTTTTATTTTTCGAAATTTTATGTTTATTTTACCTCAAGTGGAAAAATAATAGAGTTTTTGCGATTCAATTGAAAAACTATAATAAAAATGGAAAAGTTTTTTGAGTGTATTTGAAATTCGAGTCCCATTTAAGTGAATATAAACTTAAATTAGATTTGAATTAATACGGGCTTAACTAAAAGGCCTTGGAGTATGAATAGACAGAGATGGCCAGGATCGTGCCAGGGTTAAAATTGTAATCTTTTATATTTGGGTTGAATTTTACCAAATTTTATAAAAGTTTTATAAATCATTGATTTGTCCTTGCACCTAATATTACCATGATTAAGTGCTTGATCATCTCTGACCAGTGAAACCTTTTAAGATTGAAAATGATTAATACTGTTAACAGAAAAGTAGTAAAAAATAATCGACTTCTGAATCAATTTATTCGAGATTTCAATTTAAAAGTGCGGAAAGAATTGCATTTAACGACTGTTTAATACATTTGCAATCGATTTCAATCATCGAATAAATAATTGATTCTCAAGTAAACCATTAAAATAGTAAAGTAAATGAACGGAAAAAATATACGGTTTCATCAAAAAAGTATACTTCTCTTTCTGATCATACGATTCAGTGGAATATACTGATGCGATCAGCACTAGTAGTCTATCGGGAAGATGAACAAAACCGAAGTCACTGCCAGTGATGGCCAATAGAATTAAGTTTGAAATATAAGCGAAAAGCAATTATCCCATAAATAATCAATTATTCTAATGAGCATGGACAATTAGAATTAGTTCAATCTTGCTTCTATTTCATCCATATAAATTAATTCGATTGTGTGATACTAAATAAACAAGCTACCATGATCATTTTACAATTCTAATTCATACAACAAGTAGAATGAAAAGCACATTGAAATTAGTTTTGATTATTCAAGTCACCAAGATCACTTAGATTTTCATAAGCAAATATTTGGTGTGTTTCGCAACAAATATCACTATAGATGCAAATACGGTATGACTGACCCGTCTGTGAGCCTAACTGTATGTTTGACATACAGTGTTTGCCTTTTGGCCAAATGTCTACAAATCCTATGTTCAGTATTGTTCACAAAAAGGTTTTATAAAAAAAAATCGATTTTTCAAAAGAACTTGAGTTACATTTCATAAACTTATTTCAAAATCAATAGCAATGAAAATAAAGTATAAATATTTTAATTCCTGTCTATTCACTGATTCATACGTTGGATGTGCACTGGGATTGCATGTCTTTAAATCAGATCAGGAATAAATCACGAATATGTGAATAATGACTAATATTATAGACGAAAAATGTTTGAAAAATAAATCATTCATTAATTTATTTAAATTATATTATATTCCGGATCATTAGTAGTGATCATTAGAAACGATAATCTCTTCCTATAAAACATATAATGATTTTTGAGTGCATTTAATAAATTTAAGTTTAAGTACAGAATATTCTATTCAATTAAAGCTTATATTTTTGGAAACTATTTTAATTAGAGCTCAAACTTAATGTCGTTGTGCAGTGAATAGCCATTACTTACTAATGATTACGGAATGTATATATTTTTAATTCAATTTAGTCTTCAAATCAAAGACTCGTTTATATTAATAGTGAGAATCAAATAAATTATTTCTCAACACAACTAACATATTGTTGAAATAAATTGAGATTAATATGAAAAACAAATAGCAATAAAAATAATAATGACATTAATTGTATTTCATTGCCTCCTCTCTAATACCGGTGCCCTTATATTCTCCCTTATTCTACAGTAGGATTAAATCAAAGTATAATTTATTTTTAATATAATTTTCTATTTATAAACACTTTTTTCCTATAAATGACTTCTCATTGTATTCTATTCGTTCAGATTCTCTGTATATTCTGTTATAGCAAACATACAGAACATCTGATTTACAGTATATTGTACTGAAAACAGTGTATGTGTTGGACAGAACTGCTATACTATAGGGAACAGTTGGATACTCTCTGTGTGACTGTTAAATACCGTATTCGTTACTCATTTCGTACGTAACGGTAAAGAGTACAGACGATAATTCAAAGGTGTGTTTCACTCGAACTTTTAACACAAGAGTTGAGATTAAAATAATTTCGTGAATAAATTATTAAACTTTTATTCAAGCAATTATTTAATTCAAAACTAATATAAATTCACCGAAAGAGATAAGAATTAATCAAAAATAAGATAAAACAGGTATTACTCAGTGTTTACAAATGAGGTATTATACACATTTGATTCCTCGTCTGTACTCTTTACCGTTACGTACGAAATGGGTAACAAATACGGTATTTAACAGCCACACAGAGAATATCCAGCAGTCTCTGACACATTTTATTTTCCGTCTTTACTTGTCAAATACTGTACTCTGAGCAATTATTGAACATAGAAATAGGCTCAATTTGTTTTTAAAAAAATGTGAATGTGAAAATAATGAAGCTGAATTTATATCAATGTGAAGAAAACTAGATAATTTTGTTTTATACAATTATATTTTATACAGGCATGTAGCCAATAGCTGCTGAATACGGTATGAATAGAAAACAATTATTTCATTTCCCAAACGTGTAATTGTTTTGTGATTCATATAAGACAAACATTAGACACAATATCTATAGAAAAACATAAGGTTTTTATGTATTAACAGAGAAAATATATTATATCAAATCAGATTAGCAGGTTGATATACACAAGCTTGACACTATTCAACTTTATATGTACATGTCAGATTCTTTCAAAAGAATGATCTTTCACCAAAATTGCTTCTGCAATGAAATTCTTTAATTGAATTTAAAATTAAAATTCTTATACAAAGAAATTAATTGAAACTTATCTGTAGAGAGATATTGTCACAACTATTCAGCAAATGTCTGCTATCTGTGCGCTAGTAATGAATTTAAATTAAATAATTCTTCTGGAGTGCCATTAGAGCCAGATCTCAATGTTTGAAAAAATATTTAATTTAATTTCAAATAATTTCAATTGAAAGTCAAATACAAAGGAATTTCAGTGTATATGAGAATATACGGAAAGCATAGCCAGAGTTAGAACTTATTTATTTAGTTTTCACTTTATATTCAGTCTATTATTTTATTTGTCATATAGTCTGACAATAATACCTACTCTTATTGAAAATGAGAAGAATTGCTGTTTATTTCGGAATCCAAATGAAAATTCAAATGAATTTAATTAAAAATATATTAAAATATTTACTTATTTTTTTCAAATAAAATTAACAATTATATCAATTTGAAAACAAATATAACCAAGCACAAAACCTATGAAAACTGATATTTCAAGCAATTAATAAAAAAAATTCAATAAAATTTTAAAACTAAATATTATTTAAAACTTATTTTATGTTAAAATATATTTTATCTTAAAAATAATGAAATATTCATACTGGTCATTTAATTAGCTTGCTAACTTATTTATAGCTAGCTTAAAAATTCTACTGATTTACTCACAAATAAAAAACTTTAAAATTTTTCAAAATCTTAACTAAAATAGTGAATAATTTATAGAGAATTACATAAATAACTGAATAATATTGAATTCAATTCAAGGAAACATTTTATTTATCTTATGCTACGGATTCATACCCTTAGGAAAGACTATTGCTTTCACTTTTGCCCCGATTTGTCGCAATGGAAATCATCTCAGATATAGCCAAAGAGGAAGATCATAGCCGTATACTATCGGCTCAGTTCCACAAAATCTACATTCACTGCTATAATGATGTCAGGTCTGTGACTAATCTTTCATTTTTTCAATTTGTTTTCAACAACAAAAAAATATAAAAACTATTTTCAAACAAACAAAAAAACGAAAGACTATTTGAAAGACCATTTTTCTAATGACTTGAATAACAACACATCGAATACAGTATACTATTCGCTGACATTCAAGGATTCACAGCATTAGCCTCTCGTTGTTCGGCTCAGGAATTGGTTAGAGTTCTAAACGACTTATTCGCCCGATTCGACAAATTGGCTCAGGTAGGTTTCAATACAGATATGACCTTCTATTTTAAGTATCACTTTTGTTCCGATATTTTTCTTTGTAATGTATCAGAACTTTGAACAAAAAAGTAATAAAACAATTTAGAATGTTATCAAGGTTTGCAAGGAGTCGCAAGCTATTCAAAGAGACAGTTAATTTATTGCAATAGATTTCTACCTAGTTCCATTCATATGAATATTCAGTATTATTCCATATTATTATATATTCTAAGATATAGTACTTTAAAAATTAATTATACCGGAATATACTGTAGTGAGCTTGCACATATTGTATTTGATAACAGAATATTCTGTATAAAATTTATGTTTCAGGAAATTCTTGAACTAAATCGAGAGATTAGGGAATAAAATCTAAATTTTAAATGTAATCTTAGCTTAAGATAAGAATAAGAAAAATATGAGAAAATATTTAGCTTTTGTTTTTCTGGTGTTTTTCAAAATTTCTAACACTTCATAAAATGCAAATAAAAACATATATTATATCCGAATATGTTTTCAGAAAATCTTTTCTATCCCTTAAAGCTGTCGATAAGAAAGCACTCAAATTATTCCTTAAATATTTTGCTTTCACTTATACTTTCGTATAATTTCTGACAGCTTTTCAGATAAGACTGACAGAGAATATCGTTTTTATAAATGACAGGAATTTATGATATTTCGCATCAAAAAAGAAAATTTCTTTCAAATTATTTGCTAATCATTTACATTACAGACATTTCAATGACTTATATAACTCTATACTTAATGCAAAATACTTTTTCCTGAACTCCATTATCAGTACTCATAACAGCTATTCTATAGCGACAGAGAAGTCATATTCATATACTGTCTGTCTGTTTGACTCGAAAGGCTGTCAAAACCCAAAATGATCTAAAGATTGTTCTCTTAATCCTTAAGAGATATGAACAAACATTACATCCATTTCTACAGATAATCACATTTTTATCTATATTTGCACTTAAGTGCGGAAAGAAAATGAATTTTCTCACACATTCACAGTTACAGCCATTAAAACAGTTATTTTCATTGAAATTCTTATCAGAAAATCAGAAGAATTCTCAGAATTTTCTTATTATATTCTGTTTTCTATTTATAGGACAATAACTGTCACAGAATTAAACTATTGGGTGATTGCTATTACTGTGTCTGTGGTCTACCAGAAGCCAGAGCTGATCACGCCGGGTGCTGCGTCGAAATGGGTCTACATATGATCCAGGCTATCAAGTAATTGTTCAAAAACCAAATCAAAAACATTTAGCATGAATTCAAAAAAATCACATATAATTTGAGTCCAGGTTTTAACGCAGAGGGTTGACAAAAGGAAAGGGAGTTTGAGCACAGTTACCTATTTACTATATAGGGTTTTTTGTACAGAAGATAGAGTTCATACTAAACGGAAACAATAGATAATTATTACTAATATTTATAAATGAAAACTAAAATTATTTGTATTTTTCACATAATTTATAGACGCGTTCGACAGAAAACAGGAGTCGATCTAAATATGAGGTAATGTTTATTATGTCATACATTCTGTGCCTGAAATACATTTTATAAAAATTACTTATATTTTCAAATCAAATGACAAAATCAAAGACAAAATTGAATTTTAAATGAATTATAAAACTTATAAAATTGATTTGATTGAACAGTATATAATTGCATGAGGGTCATTGTTTACATGAGGGTTGGCCTTATTATTTATAAAATTGTCCTGCTAACCACCGAGATAGGCATTGACAAATGCGGTGAACAAAGGATTCGGGACAAATATATGCATGACTAAATTAATAAAAAATATGGCGATCTTTTTGCGGTTATCCACCAACAAATTTATCAAAGAAGCGAGAATTTTGAAATTCAGTTTTATATTCAAAGTCCAAGCATCGAGCTCAGCTGATTCAATAAGCTTGGTCTTGTTCGTGTCCACAGTTGTGACATTTGTTGCACTAATAGTGACATTCTTGACGTCTATATAGAAAAATTCAAACTTTATTGATCAAGTTAAATAATAGAATCTACAAAAACATTACCTGGAACAGTGTTCTCTGTCTTCTGTTTGGTCGGGTCTGTCATTAAAAATCCATTAAACATCATTACCAAAGTCAATTGGATTCTGTATAGATATAAACTTGATTATAAATTAACCATGCTACAAATATAAATACTTACCATGAACATATTGGGTGAATATAAATCAGTCGTTTATGAAATAGAAATAAAATCAATAATTGAATTAAAAAATGATTGAAAACCTATTCAATTGACTGCAAAGACAGTTATGAAGAAAAACATTACTTTGAAGTGTAGGTGCTATCAGATTATGATCAAGATTAATAAACTTTTTATTCGTGTACAGATTTTTTCCATAATTATCAAAGTTTAGGTCATTTTTCTTAAAAATAATTTCATTAGTTTTCATTGAATTTAAGTTCAAATCTGGAAAATAATTGCAATTTTTTATTAATTCTGATAATAAGGATTGAATCACAAGTTTTATATAATACCCGTACTATTCACCAGATTATAATCAAGCGAATAAATGATTGATAGAAAGAAAATAAACTTCACTTTTAGCAACATTTTTATTCTTGAATTGAATTTTGAGAATAATCTATGAATTGATTGCTAATATAGTATTTCAATTGTAGTCCACTTTTATTGAACTCATTTTTCAATCAAATCCTATAATAAGTTCAATGACTCGGATCTGAATGCGTACCGGAATTAAACATGAATTTGGTTTAGCATTGATTCTTGGATTTTAAAATGAATTATAAAATTGATTTAAATGAAAAGTATGTAATTGAGTCAGGGTCATAGACTTTTGGCATGAAAGGGTTGGCCCTTTTTCTTATTAAATGATCTTGCTAACCACGGAAAAATAGATAGGCATTGAAAAATATGGTGAAAAATGGATTAAGGGCAAATAGATGATGGCCTAAATAAATAAAAATTATCCCGATCACTTTGCGGTTATCCCCAACAATTTGATTAAAGAATCGAGCATGTTGTAATTTTTAGTTATAGCGACTCCAACAATATTTGTAGTCCGAACATTCGGCTCAGTTGAATTCACGACCTTGGTTCTGTTCGTGTTAACAGGGGTGACAGTTGTTGCAGTAATTGAGGTGACATTTATAGTAACATTCTGTACGTCTATATAAAAAAGTCAAAATTGATCAAGTTAATTAATGAAATCTACAAAATAAATTACCTGGAACAATGTTCTTGGTCTTCTGTTTGGTTGGGTCTACCATTAAAAATCCAGTAAACATGATGAGCAGGGTCAATTTAATTCTGTATAGATATAAATTCGATTATAACTTGACCATGCTACAAAATTAAATACTTACCATGAACATATTGGGTGAATTAATCAGTTGTTTATGAAATAGAAATATAATCAATAATTGAATTAAAAAAAGATTGAAAACCTATTCAATTGAATAAAAACATTACTTTGAAGTGTAGGTGCTATCAGATTATGATCAAGATTAATGAACTTTTTATTCGTGTACACATTTTTTTCATTATTATCAAAGTTCAGGTCATTTTGTGTTAAAATAATTTCATTAGTTTTTATTGAATTTAAGTTCAAATCTGGAAAATAATTGCAATTTTTTTTTTAATTCTGATAATAAGAATTGAATCACAAGTTTTATATATTACCCGTACTATTCACCAGATTATAATCAAGCGAATAAATGATTGATAAAAAGAAAATAAACTTCACTTTTAGCAACATTTTTATTCTTCAATTGAATTTTGCGAATAATCTATGAATTGATTGACAATAAAGTCATTTCAATTGTAGTCCACTTTCATTGAACACATTTTAATCAAATCCTATAATAAGTTCAATGACTCGGATCTGAATGCATACCGGAATTAAACATGAATTTGGTTTAGCATTGATTCTTAAAGAGTTTGTTCATAAAGATGTTTAAAGTAAACAAGGTGTATTACTCATAAAAATGCGCATGTATATTATATGTTATACCTTGACCATTTTATTTCATAAGTCAATACCTAATTATACGTATTTATGACCGAAAATATCAGTTGAGGTAATATTTATTCTGTTATACATTCCGTATCTCAACAACACTTATATAACTTCTTGTCTATGTATTCAATCATATCTGTTATGCCTTTGCTTTTCAATAACATTTCAAATCCTAAGCCTTGAACACAAAGATCCCGAAAAGTTTTTATCCTATATTATACTACTTATGATAAATAGCTTTTATGAATATATTTCTCCCAAAAGAATTGATAACAAAACAAAAAAAAGTATATCCGAAATGAAAATTGTTGTAAACATAGCAAACATTAATATAAAATATCTTCAAATGATTAAAGACTTAATAATTAATTTAAGTCAACAGACATTCGCTTTTCTATACAAACAATATATTATAGAAAATCTATTCAAAAGAATTTCTATGCTTTCGAAATATGTAACGAATAAAATGAAGAGAAAAATATGGATTTTATTAAACAATTTTTCACAAAAATATTTATTATTATTTATCAAAAAATTTTCAAAAAAATGTTTAATTAGTGCTTAAAATATTTTATACACAAATATTTTGACTTTTGATATACTTATTCTGTTTATTAATTTGAAATAATTCTCTGTAATTAAAAAATAAGCCAGGCCATATTATTTTCTTGCATTTGCAAGCTTATTTGAATGTGGAAACAAAAACAAACGCGGGTCAAATAATAAATTATTTATGACATCTCTTTCTATGTTTAGATTCAGGTATCGAACAAAAGGCGAAAAATAGTTTTCATGTTATGTAATGTCAAAAAGATTTTTCTCAAACTTAATGCGAATGTCAAGTGTAGTTCAGAATCAGTAATCAGTTCTGTTTTATTTCGTGTTTAAACCCAGAATAAGATTAGAAACAAAAAATATATTGCACTGGTATTAGACCAACAAAAGCCTCAACAGAAGAGTCTTAACGATAAAAGTTATAAAAAAAAATTCTGAAACAACTAATCAATTGATTGACAACTTTTGCTAATAAATGAGAAAAAAATCTGTATTGAGCCTTGATCAGGGTGAAATAGCATCAGACTCAAATAATCTATTGATAGAAAAGTCTAATTTAAGACATGGCTTAGTTTTTTTTGAATCTTTCTTATTATACAGGATTGGCATACATTCGGGTTCAGTCTTGTGCGGTGTAATAGGTCTGCGTAAATGGCAGTTCGATGTCTGGTCTAATGACGTGACTCTGGCCAATCATATGGAATCGGGTGGACTTCCCGGGTATATCATCAAAAGCATAGGATATACACATATGTGTATAGAATATGTTTCAACACATCTAATGATTTCTTATTTTTTTTCTTTTTATATATACTTCTGCTTTGGATTTGAAAGACGAGTTCATATATCGAAAGCGACAGTGAATTACTTGAATGATGTTTACGAAACAGAGCCGGGAAATGGAGAGTCAAGGGATCCGTATCTGAGACTGCATGCTATCGAGACATATCTTATCAAGAAAAGTGAGCCGACAACAAAACTCAGAAAAGTATTGAAAAATCATTTTTCTATCTATTCTTATATTTTAAATGAAATGCAGAAAAGAATTGATTTTCAAAATCAGTTCATTAGAAATACGGTTAGAAAAGTCATTAGACCTTAAGCTCAATTTTGAATTTCTTAATTATCAAGTAGGTTTTATAGACTTATTATAACCCCTTCGTCAAAAATTCATACCTGGTATTGGATATGGCATCGATTCGATGTTAGTGTATGCCAAGACCACGATTATGACCGACAGTATTATTAAAATACTGGATAAAATCAAATTTTAATAATGAATTTAACAAGACTAAATATTTAAAATGCAAACTAACCAGTTCATTTTTAATTGATTATTTGGTTGTAAATAATAAAAACAATATATTTGTATAAATAAAACGGAAATAAATAATTGAATGAAAAATAAAATCAAATTAAATACAATAAATATAAAAAAATGAATTATTTAATAAAAATAAAAATCAAACAAATTATCAGTTATTGTCGGAGCCTGAAGCCTAAGTGCTTATGAGTCTGGTGGTATCATAACAAACAAAGGAAGTTGACATATCAACTTGATAGTTAGCATGTTAACTATCAAACAGTTTAAATATGCAGTTTCAAATGGAAAGTTCC
Organism: Eueremaeus valkanovi; assembly: GCA_034693305.1. Taxonomy (NCBI): domain Eukaryota; kingdom Metazoa; phylum Arthropoda; class Arachnida; order Sarcoptiformes; family Eremaeidae; genus Eueremaeus; species Eueremaeus valkanovi. The sequence continues at coordinate 20,676 of JAQIWA010001114.1, forward strand.
AAGTTCAAACAGTCAGTAGATTTGTAGAAAATAACAGAAAATGAGATAGGTAATTGATTACTTGTGGAAAAACTGAGTTAATGTAAATGTACTCAGACTTGTCTTATTCTTTTTCATCTCATATACGATATGATTGAATCGATTCAAAAGTTTTTTCAATGAAATAAAAATATTATATTTGTGTTCGTGTTCTCAATATAGTGTACGTTAACTGATTTCATGAGAAATACAAATGTTTTACTACTCCAGACAGTAATTTGAGGCAAATTCCGCCCTTTCTTGTCATTCACTCATTCATTCTTTTATATTCATATATTGTTTGTCAATATTTTATTTCTTGTGTTCAGATGACTAACCATTAATTGTGTTGACAATACATTTGCACACAATTATCATTGAATGTCAATTTCAATGTTGTATTCATTCATTAGAAATATATGAATTATATTGA
>JAQIWA010001115.1:0-21123 GCA_034693305.1 Eueremaeus valkanovi
CTTAATACAAAATGGCGCCTATTTCCTGTCCGCCATTTTACCTCCCCCTATACCCCCCTAGGGTTTGAGCCGAAAAAATCCGCCATTTTACCTCCCCCTATACCCCCCCTAGGTTTGTCGAGCTTGGCCATCCCTACAATTAAATATAAGACTAGTATTAAAAGTAAGCCTAATATTGATTGAGATTCAGATTCAAAAATATTTGTTGTTTTAATACAAACTATACTTAACTGTAAATCTCCATTGCGTTCACACGAATCGGTTTAATTTAATTCCTAATTAATATATTTTAATTATATTTTATAATAAATTAAATGTTTAGTCATTTATATTGTTTTGATAGTCGACTCTAAATATCATCAATGCATTAGTCCTGAAATACTTTCTCTTAATATTTTCCTCATTGAATAAGACAGGTATAAAAGGATTTACTTCACAACCAATTAAATATTTTATAGGATTTTTGCCAATAAATTGAATTATTTTCTATAAAATATATAATTTCTTTTCAGCTGTTGATCGGCAACCCTGGCCTCACTGTAGACCAAGCGCGGGTCCAAATGGGCATATGGTCCATAATAGCCGCCCCGTTATTCATGTCCAATGACTTAAGAAATATCGAACAAGAATTCAAAGATATTTTGCTCAATAAGGATGTGATTGATGTGAATCAGGATCTGTTAGGGATTGCAGGGAAGAGAGTGTTCCACAACCAGACGCTTGATATATGGGTTCGACAGGTTCTGCCCCAACAGAAGCACAGGACTACTAGCCATACCTCATATGCCATTGCATTCGTCAACCGTCTGACTGACGGTCCCATCAATATAGGGGTCAAACTCTCGGAATTGGGTTTAACTAAAAGCTATATATTTAGGGATTTATTCGAGAAAACAGAGTTAGGATTAATGGAGGGAAAGCACAAATTAAAAGTATCCATACCTTCGACAGGCATTCGATTATTCAGAGCTCAACTCAAGTCTACGGATAACTAAATGTATTCAATAAGTATTGACACAAAAACTCATTGCAATTAACCCTTTCCTATAAGTATTTTCTCAACTCATTCCACATTTTTTTATGTTTTGTTTTATAATTAATCGAATTTTATATAAATATATAATTTTTTTCAAATGTTTTATTCTTTAATTTATAAGCAATTAATTTAAATATTTTGTTAAGTTTTTCCATTAAAGTGTAAAATGCGGTGATTTTTGAATAAAAAAATAAACTTTTGTATTAATAAAACTGAGAACAGGGTTGTACAGCGCTTTTAACCAAGGTTAAATTATAATTATTATGTTCAAGAGGTTTCGGGTGGACTATGTCCCATTGTTCCAAATGGACCCCAGGCCAGGCCATCGCTATTGTTATATAAAAATTAAAGAAATAGATATAAAATATGTATAAAAGAAACAAAAGATAATAATAACTAATATTAAAGAAAAGTCTAATTTCTGTTATTATTATTAGTATTAGTATTACTGCTCGACTGATAGCACATAATTAAAAGGAAACGAAAAGTACTTTTGCGAACATTTGTTTAAAATGTGTTAAAATTTTTAACTTAAAAAGTATTTTAAAAGTTTATAAAACTTTTAATTTCTTTCATAATTAGTGTGAGATTTCGTGTCCTTTCCTTTCGCTTATGAAATGACAACAATTTGTTTCAGTCCTTCTGACAACAGAAGTCTAATTGACTATAAATCTTATTATTAAATCACCTTTTCTTTACAGCAGGAGAAACTCACCCTCATTAAAAATAATAAGTCAGAGAAAAGTTCTTAAACTTCTCACACGATTTTCGCCAACTATTTCTATGCGTACGTGATATCACTCCAAAGCATACATTCGTTAACAACGTTAGTCCAAAATATAGTATACTTTCACTATTTATAACCATTTTTCAACTCATATTCACGGTTTGTAATCACCAATTAGTGTACAAAAAACTTGAACCCGAATTAAAATTCAGTAATTAATGGAAAATATAGGGCTTTTAATTGGGATAAGACATAGAAAAGATTGTTTAATGGCTTAATTTAGATGTATTTTCATTTAATTATTTCTCATGTATTCAAATATTTATTGCTTGTATTCATTGACTCCACTCTTGTGTTTGCAATACTGTTGTATATGAATAGAGCAGTCCTTCAATTGACTATCAGCTGATTTCCGCGCTTTAAATGCTTTTGAATTTAATGATAAAAAACACTTAATTTACCTGAACTTTGATTTTGATTAAAACGTTGTTTTATTGTATATTTGCACTGTTTTTGCACAAAAATCTATTTATCATTGAATTAACAAAAATCTCATTCAATTCATGTAAGTATTGATTAATAAAAACAGAAAACATGTGAAAACAATTGATTCACAAACAGAAAACAGAAAAAAATTAATTGAATTTTAGTTTTAATTATTATTTTAAAAATAGTTTTGTTGAATGAAAAGCGATTTTTTTTAATTTGGAAAAAATATTTTTAAACAAAACCATTTTTTATATTAATTAAAAAACAGATTTTGTGTCACTTATTGTGGAAATAAATGTGTTTTTAATATATTTTTTTAATAATTTTTTATTTTTAATTAAAATTGTCTTTTGTTTACAATTTGTATAAATGAAAGTCAAATGGCGTTAAGGAATGGTCTGTCGATTGCATACAAAACTGTTTGGAAGTGTTCAGCCATTGGACAGAAGAGTAGTCTTTGTTTGAGAGCATTGAGTACTGAATCCGAAGATATTAAGACTAAAATCGATAAATTGGTGGCCAATAACAAAGTGGTTGTCTTCATGAAAGGAGATCCACAACAGCCTCGTTGTGGCTTCAGTAATGCTGTCGTTCAGGTGCTCTTCACTGCCAATAGATTGATCCGATCATTGATTTTCATTGTTTCCGATCAATCACTCACTCAATGAAAGTATTGTTTAATTGATTTATGTCTTAACCCAACTGTGGTTCAGGTGCTGCGCATGCATGGCGTCCAATACGAAGCACACGACGTCTTGTCATCCGAAGAGCTGAGAAAAGGTATAAAAGATTACACTTCTTGGCCGACAATACCCCAGGTCTTTATGAACGGGGAGTTTATCGGCGGATGTGATATACTTCTGGAGAAACACCAAAACGGAGAACTCATTGAAGACCTGAAGAAAATCGGACACAAGTCCACACTTCTGGAGGAAGAGATGTCTAAAAAAAGTAAAGAAAAATAATGCGAAAACAAAAACAAAAAAAAACATTTTATCTATTCTTCTCTATTGAAGAGAAAAATATTTATAAAAACCAAATAAAAAAATATTTTATTCTTAAAAATATTTTTAAATTATATTTACCGGTAGTTTAGAAATAATTATTGAAAACTGTATTTAAAACTAATTTTTCTGATGATTCGAATCGAATCGAAAGCCAATTCTCTGATAATTATATTTAAAAATGCATTTAAATTACAAATAAAAACCCATTTTTCTCATGTCTTTGCTCTTTGTTATGAATAGCCGTTTGTATGAAACAAATGCTTAACAAATGAATGAATGCTTTTTTGCATTCATTTGTTCTAATGCTAACTCAAAGACCAATTATTTTTGTGCGACAACTGTTCTGACAGTTCTGAGAAATAGTTGTTTTGATTACAGAATTAAAGTTAAAAACAGACAATAAAATTGTATATAATTTACAGAAAAACTTTAATTGCAATCAAAAGCCTAACTAATCATATACTGAAATACAGAGAGCTATTCAACCAATTGTTTTCACTTCAAAAATAATTATACGTTCGGTAGAAAAGTCGGCAAAAGTTTTGATAGACGTTTGCATTAGTCTTATCAACAGAAAAAAATAATTGAGCTTTTGTGCAAAATTCAAGGATTTATTCCAAGAATTCATAGAAAATACTTTGAATACAAATTCGATAAAAAAATTTTTTTTATTCATTTTTGAATATAAAATACAAGAATTGAATAGAATTTGTATACATATTAATAATGAAAGTGAAATATAATATAATTGAATGCTTTTCACACAAAATGGAAAAAAATTGTGATTAATATAATTCGGAAAAACATTAAAAAAAACTTTAAAAAACGAAAGCAAAGAAAAAAATAAAAACTAATATAAAAAGTAATGAAAAAAATTATAATTTTATAAAAAAGAAATGAAATGAAAACCAAATTTTCTAATCAGAAAAATTGTGAGAATCCTTGTCTTCAAATTAGACTAATTTTGTGCTCATTTCACGTAATCTTAACTCAAAAATGAGTTCACTTTTTATATTATTTTTATTCGTCTGTTTTGACTCGTTTTTCTCGAGTCCTCCGTTCCCTATGAGCGCCGGCATGAGAACGAGTTTTGGTTAAAATCTCTTTCAATTTTTTCGTTTCCGTCTGTTCTTCGGCTATATATGACTCCAAATTGGAATTGAATTCAATAATCCCTTTCTTATTAGTGGCGACCAATTGCTCGAACTCTTTGGTCATTTGCTTCTCTTCCAAATCATACTCTCTTTCCTTATCTTCGACTCTATTCATAAAATTGAAGAAAAATATAAACAAAAAAAGAATTTAAAACAGAATTCAATCAAATAAAACGACTTATCGTTAAAACAAATGAAGAAAAGATAGAAATTGTTTGAAAAGTATTCATAAATAATAATTAAATATGAAATAAATGGCAATAATTAGCAATAAATGAGACGCAAAATACTGACTGTTTGGCCAAATCGATGAGAGTTTCGACGACTTCCTTATGCGATAGTTTAGTACTTCCTTCCAATTCATTCAGCAATTGTCGGATTCTTTCGCATTCCGTCTGCAGAACAGCTATTTCTGAGACCTGTTCCTAAAAATAGAGATTTCGGTGAAAAACAATAACAAAGTCGAAGAAATATAATAAACATTTCAAACAAATTGTTATTATAAGAGAGTGAGACAAACGATAACTCATTTAATATTATTATTATTATTATAACAATAACTATAACTATATTCAGAAGAATTCAGAAAAAAAAAGTTTAAAACGAGTCAAACGAATAGTAAAAGAAAAGGAAAAAATTGACTCAAAAAATAAATAAAACAAAAAATTGGAATAAAATAAACACAAAATTATTAATTTATGACTAACTTTGCGCTTGGAATCCAATTCCGACATCAGATTCGAGACCTGTTTCTCATTTTGTTTCAATTGTTTCTCTTTTTCATCAATTAATAGATTGTATTCATTGAGTCTCTGCTGCTCTGTTAGGCTGACTGAGCCCTGCAATGCACTCAACTGTTGAACGATAGCGATCTTCAGTTCATGAACTCTCTGTGCGAATAGTTTTTCCAATTCATTAATATTAGTGCCGTTTGTTTCGTCACTTTTGATACTCTTGATCGCATCCAGTATTTGCATCCATTCCTTATTACTCAGCAGTCGTTTCAAATGCGAACTATAATTACTCATAACAGAGGAGTCGACCGAATCTGTCAGTGCGGAGATGAAAGACTCCAAATCCGAATGCATTTTCTTCATAATGTCCTCATTCTTACTGCACTCCAGTCTAACCGCGCGAATGCCTTTCCGGATGTCGTCTATAATCCCCGACTCCTGTTTGATCTCCTCTTCCAACTGATGTTTCCGTTCCTTTGCCAGCACTGCCTCTTCAACGCCGAACTCCTGTTCCTCTACCAGGCGTTTCAAACCCTTCTTCTGTTCCTCCAATCGCTTAATATTTGCCAACTTTTCAGACATTTCTTTATCCAGATTCTGGTCAACGCCTTCATTGGACTGATGGTAAGCTCTCAGGTCCTGCATATAGTTCTCGTAGTTCTTAATGTTCGACTCATACGTCTGTATGCTTTGCGGCAAATCTCTGATATATTGGATTTGGTCATCCAGTTCTTGGACCTCCTGTTTCAGCTGTTCCTGTTGGTCGATCAGCTGCTCGTAATCATCTTCAGTGCCGTATGTCTTCACCAGCAGCTCAGAGAGATGACTGTCCACTTGTTGGGTGTCGATGCCATCTTCATTGGTGCGCAGACAGAGATTAATCAACTCATGTCTAATATCGATCTCTCCCTCAAAGTTCGGGTAATGGGTTCGAATCGGATCCATATCTGTGCCATACTTATAGTCAAAGAAGAAAAAGATTTTCAAAAAAAAAAAATTAAAATTCAAAAAACGAATGAATGAATTAAAGCGAAAAACATTAACAAAAAAATTAGTGAACTTTTATCACAGATTTAGAGACAATTAATGCGAAGTCTATTGAGTTGTGCGAAAGGAATAGACATAAGAATGAGGTGTTGAGTGAGAAGTCAGACTTACAGCGAGGGAGTCGACTAACCACTCAAGCATTCCTAATACACTTCCCAGTGCTCTGCCATTAGTGAACGAAACCAGATCTGACTTTTTCACAGGAAATGGATACTCGAGTGAAGCCATTATTTTCGGTATTTCGGTATCCATTGGAATGATTTTGCTTTTTAAGCCGAAGTAATAAAATAAGAACTAATTTGTGGCAAAAAAAGCATAATTTGAGAAAATAATCATTAAATTGGGTTTTATTGCACATAAAATGCAAAACCGATACAAAAAATGACACAAAGAGTCATAAAATGTATGCAAAAAGTGTTTAATTACTTCAAAAATTCTGGAAATCTCTCCAACAGTGGGCCGAGTGCTTAGGTTTTTGCTGATTGGATGCGAATAACCATTTTTGGTCAGAAACTGTGTTATAGACCAAAGGGTTAAACGAATTGAAACAATATTTTTGAAAACTATTTTTAAAATTCGATAACTTTTATGATTTCATTAAACAAATTGTTATTCAAATGCATTAAAGGACTAATACTTCGAGCAATTTATTGGCACATTGCCTGTGATAGGTCGTGTCGGAAAGGGGTCGGTTGTCTTTCACGTGACGACTGCCACCAATACTGGATCGACGCGAGGACTGGGCTGAGGAACGGACAGACGATTGCGGCTGATATGAGGCTCTAATAGGATAACAATTATCGCATATTTGAACCAATGGTTAAGTTTTGATAAAGAAATGAAAAAAATATTGAAATCAATTGAACTCTAAGTTTGGATCAAAAGTCAAAACATATTCTTAAGGACACAAACGGTGGGCATCTCTGCAACAATGGCTGCCATTTATTTGAATCAGTCTTAAGACAAACAGATAATCAGTGAACAAGTGGTCAGACCTGTTGTGTTGAGGCGTTAGTCCGAAAAGGGGTCCGATCTTTGCGGTGACGCTCTTGCGAGCACTGGACAGCATATTAGACCGAAAGTTGCCGAACACAGACTGTCGGCCACCGCCGCCCCGACCGGCAGCACCACTGAGTCGTGAGGCTCGGGAGTCGCCACTGCCCGGGAAGTTGAACAGAAGGGCGTTGTTGTTGTTCTTGCGCGAGGAAGTGGACGAAGGAATGGATGAGACGCTCGACATAGAGCCTGATTGGCCTGATTTGGGCCCGTTTTGAGGCCTTTTGTACGAACTCGGGGGCCGTATACCCGACGGACGACCTGTGCCTCCAAAGCCAAAGTTCGGACGCTTTTCCATCTGATTATCGTTTGACACAAATGAATAAAATGAGACAAATATTGGTTTGAATGACAATTGGATTGCAATATAAGTTGTCTTTCAATCGATTTAACGATAATAGCAATCAATATAAACAAACAAACGGTTCAATTGAGCACTCGTTCACTCAAATGTATAAACAGATTATGATTTGGCGCCAAATCAACCAATCAATGGATGCCAAAGGTTTTACACAAGTCTTACATAAAGAACGTACGAATAGATGGAAATAAAGTCAAGTTTATTGAAGTCTAGCCTAAACTCAAATGAATATTAATACAGAAAACAGTCTTATATGTGGACTTGAATACAGATGAATGCACTGTAGATAAGGTCAGGGGTGACAGAGGTTAGGAAAAACACAAAATGATGTTATAAATATGCCCTGAACCTTGCACTCAATTGAAACTCACCAGGCAATGAATGGAAATATTTGATTAAACTGTATTCATACAGTAAGTATTGCATTGAGGGGTTTAAAGCGATAAAAGTATGAGCTTTAGAGCACTGGAGGAGAATAGGGTTTAAAACGAAATGAAAATTGATGTCACATACATTGTGACGCTTATAGTGACGCATTAAATGAGACCTAATTTTGATAGAAAGCAATATATTTTTGCCAATGGTTTAGTCCTTTTATATATAGATAATTCTCATAATAAATATAAGACTCATATGAATAATAAAAAGTAATAATTGTGTTGAATATAATCGGAAAATAGATAGCATTAAAAAGTGCGTCAAAAGCATTACGTAATCGTAAACATTGTAAACATTGGTTGTATTCAATGGTCTTATGCTTTCATTTCAATTATTAATTATTTGTTTTCTAATTAATTAATTAAATGTCAAAACAGTTGATACGAATTGAAAGTGAATTGAATTTATAAATAGTATCGAAACGAATATAAACAGCAATTGAAGTGATTTATAGTTTTTTTCTTAGCATTAAATGGATTTCAAATTCATGTCAACCAAAATCAAAGAGGAGTTGAATGAGAAGAACGACAATACGATCGACGATATGAGCAAAACAAGTGAAGAAGTCTTTAATCAAAATGAGATCAAAACAGAACTAATTGACGACAATATGAGTGAAACTAATATGAATGTGAATACAAATGCGTTGAATGCGAGCCAAACGGTCAGTAATATTAGTAGTAATCGGTTGAGAAGAGGCCGTAAGAACCGTCGCGTCGGCGGCAAAGTCGATATGAGGGCTAAGCTCGAGAGGAGTCGCCAGTCGGCCCGGGAATGTCGGGCCCGGAAGAAGCTCCGATACCAGTACTTGGAGGACCTGGTGCTCAAGCGAGAGATGGCTAACATTGCGCTCAAACAGGAGCTGCAAATGGTATCAAAAAATGTTTGTTTTTTTAATTACTTTTTTCTCTATTTTTTTAATTCATATTTTGTTTTATTTTGTTTTTTAGACTGAAATTTAGTTCACATTATTTTTTGCACATTTTTGATGTGTTTTTGAAACATTTTTTTTGTTTTTTCTCCTCTTTTATGGCTCTAAACATAACTTAATTTTTTGCTATATTTTTGATTATATTTTAATTTTTTGTTTTATTTTTAGCTTTGATTAGCGTTTGATTTGAAAGTCGTGTTTATTAAACGTTTTTTAAATAATTTGATTATTGAGTGCACACACTATACACACCCAATCAGTATTGCCTATCTATCGGTGCTCTTCGCACAGCACTTGTCTGTCTATTCTAAGAATAAAGAAAAAAAAATAATAGAAAAACGATTTTATTTTTTTTTATTTAACTTAAACTTCTCTCCGAAGGCATTGTTTTTATAGTCTGTCTCTCAAAACGTTTAATAAATATTTTTTTTTCAATTTTTTCTCTCCATTTGAGTCACGCTTTTCCTTCTCTTAACAAAAATAAGATTTTATTTTTCATTCTCTATAATAATGATTATTATTTGATTCAAACAATTATTACTGTATTCTAAGCTCTCTTTTCAATATAAGTATTATTTTTAAGCCTTTTATTACTCAATATTTTTCTTTAGCTTTTTTTCAGTCGATTATCAAAATTAAGAAAAAATGTGTTTTTATTTGAATTATTGATTCATTCATTCAAACAAAATCTATATTTTATAAAAATGGTGTGCTCTGTCCGTCATTCCGTCAGTCATGCCCCTATTGTTGTAATTTTCAAATTTGCAAACTTTTAGTCGACTATTGTTTGGGAACTATTTCAACGAAAGTATTGTTTAAAGAGTTTGAAAATTACAACAATAGTCGCTCGCATACACTAAAGGCTATAAGACTTATAAAGCGCTAACAGTCAACGGGTTATTAAATCATCCACCGGTTCCCAGATTTTAAACCGTGGTTGAAGCTTAATATTACAAAATGATTAAAGATTCTAAACCGGTTCACTAGTTGTATTGAATGCAGAGTTTATTCTTATAGTGCGATAAGAATTAATTTTTATATTTCAGTCAAATAAATTGTGTTTCACTAAAAAAAGGTATTTATAATACTTTACTTCAAACTGAAATTAAATATATTAAATTGAAATAGCTACTATTCTTCCTAGACTTCACAGGCTTTAAAAATTTCCCTCTGTCCCTTTGTTAATAATGACCCGCCAGTTAATTCCTCTCTTTTCTTGGCGTGAAGCCTTAGGAAAGGACTGGAAAGGCTCGATAAAGCTGAGAAAATACTTTTGAAGAGGAAATGGCTGAGGTAGGATAGGAAATGGCTGTCTAGGAAAAATCTAGTGGTCTAGGATAGATCTAGTGGTTTAGGAAAGATTTGCAACAGATATAAACAAATTTATATCATATTTCAGTTTTTGAAAAGATTTGGTTTCAAAAAATATTTTCTTCAAATAAATAAACTGCTTCTCATTACTATTCTATCAACTACTAAAATCAATCTATATCTTTTAGAAAGTGGTGCTTACAGCTTAACTGTTCAGCTTGTTTTTAATCTGTATTTTCCTGCATTAAATTTGACGAAATAATATGAAACTGAAGATGCTTGCTTACATCAATATTACTCGTGAATTCCAAATCAGATAATGAACATTATACTTCGTAATTAGCATCTCGGTATTCTTCTATCCTAAATATAAGCGTATCGGCATATTTTGAATGGACCTCTTCTTTTGAATAACGTGTTTGAGCCAATTTTTCTAAACTGGGTGCGAAATAATCCCTGTCACCTTGATAACTTCAAATAATAAAAGAAAGTTCTAATTGAGTTAAAAGAGTTTAATATAAGTTATGACATACGACACGATCTACTGAACTGTACTGAACACTATTCGGTGCAAACATCACAACATTAGCCAAACACCGAATTCTAGTTTCGCCTCAAATAATACTTTCAGGCAATACATGTCTGCAGACATTCCGGACTCTACTCCAAACAAAGTTATCGAATCCCTGTTTAAGGCATGCATTGAACCTTAATGATCAAGGTCCAATTTGAAATAGTATATTCAATGAAAATTAGATTTTATAAAAATTTGAAATTAAAGTAAAATGTTTTCCAAATAAAATGAATTTCTGTTTCTTATATCATATGCTTTCAATTTCATATGAAATTCAATATTAATTCAAAAGATTCAGGGCTTTTGAAAATTCAGGTAAAATACTGATGATCATTTTTAAAAAGTTCATTACCTACGTAATTTCTTTATTATGTTTTTTTAACAATTTTTGTTTAAATTCATTTGAAATTTTTTTGAAAATTTTGTGAATATATTTAAGTTTAAACTTCATTGCATTTCATATGTCATACCGTTACCCAACTTTCTGCAACTCTGTTATAATCAATATTTGTTGGCCGTTGCCTTTCTCCATTTCATGTCAGTCTGGTGCCATCATAACATAAAAATTTAATTTAAAATGTTTTAACATTAAAATTCAATATATATCAGGTTTAGTTTAAAATACAGGTCAAATAATTTATCTGGTATCAATTGAAATTTTGCCATGCTCAAACACTGATTATTTAAAAAATTATTGAACAGGTATGAATGTAATTCTGATTATTACCGATGTTTTAATCCAACATATTTTTCATGTGATGACACCAGACTTTTTCGCATAAGAAGACAGATTTTTTTTCAAGTTTTGTCTTTAAATTAATTCTACGTTTAATTCGCTGTATATTGTATTTCCTTTATTATTGTCAGGAATTGTATAATAAAAATGTCTTTTTATTTACCAGTTATTTATTTAATGATTTGTAAGTTTTTTCTTTTAATTTTTTCAATAAAAATACAATTTTTATTAAGTTATTCATATTTTTCATGTATTCACACAAACAGTGTATGTCTTCACAAATGTCTGCTTTAATGCAAATCACGTTATAATCGAAGACTACCCGAACGTAACGATCAAAGACTGCGGTATTTCACGCGAATCCTATCGAATGACTCAAAAGAGTTGTTTCAAATGGTATAACACGTCCGCCAGTATTGTTAGGGGTAGGGATGCACGTGTCGGTGAAATGCCCTGGACTGCATTTATTACTGGTAAACATGATGGCAATGAGTAAGTAATCCTTCAAATTTTTTCAACAAGCTGATTTTAATTATCAATATCCAGTCAATCATAACGACTGTTCACATCATATTGTTTTATGATAACGAAGAATTGTGATCTTGCACATCCTTAATAGTTAGCAAGTTAACTTTTCCTACACAGAAAGTATTGTGATCCTGAACTTATTACTCGCGGCTTCACTTATAGGTATGGCTCGCGATATACCATTCCATGACAGTATAAGCGCACTGTAATTTGACTATTAACTGGTCACTTGATTCACTCTTATGATCTGAGTCAGGCCCCTTTTTTGTAGCCAAATCTAAAAGTCTAAATTTAGCTTCAGCAAGGTGCTTACTTACTCCATTAGTGGAGATTGACTTCTCAACACTTCAAGTATAAGTTTTAACATTAAAAAGTTTCAGGTTTAAATAAGACATTTTTCAAAACAACAATGTCATCTTGTTGAAACTATTGGGATGACTCGCGAACCCTTTTCAGCGAGTATACTCGCTTATGTTCTTGAGAAAGTGTCTGTCCGTCTATCTGTCCACCATTATTGTATAAGTTTTTAAATTTTTGAAAATTATACTGATTTTAAAGTTTTTCAGAAGTTTTTCAACAATGTTGTCATTGTTAGTACAGCTAAAGCAGTGTTACTACAGCTAAATACTATAGTTTTCGATACTAATTGACCCAATTATCTTCTAATAGCTATTGTCAAGATTATCATAAGTAGATCCTATGTATACTCGTTGGTAATTACGTTCGTGCTTGTTTGATATTGATGACACCAAGCTTATATGTCTGGCTGGGCTGCAATATTATTTATACTCTCCTTATGATAATGATTAAAATTGCCCAAAAATGAATGTTTTTTACATTGATAATTTGTTTATATATATAATTTAATAATCTCAATTTAAATATTGCACCTATCTTGTATTTAGTTTCCGATGCACTGGTGTTGTACTCAACGAGAAATGGGTTATCACTGCAGGTCATTGTCTATAGTAAGTGAAGTTCGGATTATGAATAATAGCGAGTATGAAATGAATTATAGAAGCATTGGATCTAGGTAACAATTATCTTAAAAAATAATTTGCAACTTGGTGTGGTACGCCATTTTCAAAATTTTTCATTACTAAAATACCGTATTGCCGCGCAAATAACAGTGTTGGTATGATTAAAATGAGTTTTCTTCTAAAAATACGTTATAAAATCTCCGGCATGTCGGTTTATATTGATAATAATATTTAAAATTTAAAACTTTAAAGCATGCTTATTTCATAAATTCTATAAAAGTTTCCTCATCTTCGTCAGTTAGACAAGGAGACTTCAGAATTATTTTGTTTCAGATATATTTCAAGAATATCAAGAATATTAAACTAGGTACATTAAAATCAGCCAGAGTATTATACAGGCAGATAAATAAAACCCAGTCATACTCAAATGAAATTGAAACCAAACTAGACCAAGATAATTCAAAGAAAATTTTTATTTTTGTAAAGCCTTTAGTTAAGAATGGTTTGGAGCTTGGTTAAGTATTTTTTCTTGAAGCGACATTTTTACTGGCGCAGCAATTGTAGTAATGAACTAGCATTGTCTCCAGAGCCAAAACTACTAGGTTTATATAAAATTGAAGCAATTCAAAATGTTCCTTGTTGACAATGTTTCCTTTTGGATGATAATCAATAAATATAACAAGAATAAATAATTTTAATAATAATAAATTAGAGAGAAATTGCTTGATCATTTTATTTTAGTAATAAAAGCAAAGATACGACGTCAACAGACATCAAAGTATATCCGGGTATAATCAATACTGATCATAAAGGACTTGCATATGAAGCCTACGATATTACAAAAAAACATCATAAAAAATTTGATGACCTGGGTCTGATTCAGTTGAAAACTGCGATTCAATTCACGCAAAACAGCAAATATCGTAAAGTGAATGCAATTTGTTTACCGAAAAGAGATATTCTGAATACGAAAGAGGAATACGCTTTGATTAGTGGTTTCGGTATAATCAATGAGAAAGGTGAAAGAGCTACAACGCTACAAATGGGCTGGGTGAAAATTTGGAATTTCGATAAGGATATGTATAAAAGTAAATATCGCATTATATCCGAAGTATATCCTCTTCTAAATGGTTCAGCACCTTGCATGGTGAGTTAGAATGTTATTGTTAGCTAGTAAATTAGCTTATGTTTTTGAGAAGGTGTCTGTCTGACAGACAGTCAGTACGTCTGTGCAAAATTGTTGCACATTTTTCAACAATTGTGTCATTTTTAGTACAGCAGAACCAGTGTTACAGCAGTTGAATATATATAGCAATGAATAACAATTGAACCAATTATCTTCAAATGGTATTTGAACAATTAGAACCTTGGAGTTTTTACATCCATAACATCGCTAAATAGATGGAATCAGCCTCAGCCAAAATCACAGGTGGTTATACCCCTACCAGTACCTCCATTGTCTATCATTGATTAATAATAGAATATCTAAGAATTGTGACATGCCTGTCCTTCAGTTCCTCAAAATAATGAGCTAATACTTATTATTCTTCTATACATTATATTGTGTGTAAACAGGTTTCGTGTCACCTGTCATTGTCTAGGATTAGTATCGTATAAAAAGTTTTAAATAATAAAAAATTAATATACCTTGATATTATAGGGTGATTCTGGGGGAGGATTAATACAATACGTCAATGGAAAAGCTGTACTGATTGGTATACTTGAAGGAACCAAATTGAGATATGATTCCACTAAAAATATTTGTCCGATGATCAAGGGTGATTTTATTTATCACGAAAGGATTTCAATGAATATTCAATGGATTCTGGATACTATTAATGAATTAACTGATATTTGAATAATTACTGTTAATTCAAATTAATTCAAATTTTATTTGTTCGCAGAGTTGTGTGTAATCAACAAAATTGAAAACAAATATTAAATAAATTAATAGATTTTATAAATTGTCTAATTGGAAAAGATATAACCAGGTTCATTCAGTAATACAAAAGGAAATTATAAAAATAGAAGCAGAGATTCTCCAGGAAATTATACAAACAGACAGAATATAAGTGAATTAAATCGCCATTAGTTATTTTTTATTTATTTCAAAAAAACAACTAGACACTTTATATATAGAAAATAATTTTTAATTGAATTTTATCGATCAAATTATCTCAAAACATAGGTAGTCTTCTAGCTACTCTTACATTTGCATAATCATGAATTTCTTCATAAATGTGATCGCTAACATTGGAAATTATATCCGGATCTATATTCGGCAATGGATCTGGTTCTACGCTATTTATAAAATATACCTGATTAGTGTTAGTATCATTAATATTATTATTATTATTATTTTCATTATTTGTGGTGTTGTTGTTTCGTCGGATATATGACCTTGACCACATTGGGGTACCACTGGCTGCGATATTATCATTCATTTGGTTTTCAATTCTATTACGTATTCCTATTATATTAAACAGTTTTGCTTTAAAACGATATAAACTGAAACCAATAATAAATAAGATAATCAGAATAACTATCGGTATTATCCAGGTCAAGTGGTCAATTTTTCCTTTGTTTGTATAAATCAGAGTTTTTGGTAATTCCTTTGCATCCACATTCATATTCACTCCATAACTACACCGATAATAACCATTTACTTCGATTGTGAGTGAATTTTCTGTTATGTCGTTTTCAATAACATTCAAACCGTACTTTTTAAACAAGGCTAACAGTTGTCTGGATCTGATTCCGGTAACTATGAATTTGGCCTTAAACGGCAATACCATATCTGATATCCAATCCATTTTTGATGTAACTCTGACTGTTGTGTTAGACTTTATAGTAATATTTTGGTTCAATTCATACGTTTCTTCATATGTTTTCGATACCAAAGCTGAGATGAAATCAGTTTTATTATTATTATAATTATTCCAAACATATTCTCGAATTGAGTTATCATTTTGTTTTAATAGTAGGTCTGATATCCAGTTCAAAGAATAGTTTGTTTTAATATTCTCCACAAATATCGTCCAATTTTTGAGATCAATATTTGTTGTCATTTCAAAAGAGGTTTGGTTTTTGAAATTGCGTTTATATTCATGAATCATATCTTCTTTGGAATTATTCTCAATTATTTCTTCGTATAATTCCATACTATTCTTGGCCACATTGAGAATTATATCCTAATTTATATAAACAGAATTAGAAATAGTTTTTTAAAAAAATTTTTTTAGAAAAATAATCTTGTTCATACTTTATAATATCGTTCGGCTAAAGCACACAATAAAACACCTAACTCTGAACCGAACGTTTGTATCAGTCCGATGACTAAAGCTTAATAAAAGTTGACTTTAGCTCTAATCCAGAAAACCAGTTCTGTTCAATGCTTCACAGGCTTTAAAATTTCAGAACAGAACTGGTTTTTTCAGTGAGAGCATAAATCCCCTTTTATTAAGCTTTTGTCATTGGACAGATAAAAGTGCAGACATTGACTTGAATTTTGCTGAAGGATACTTTATAATAAAGAAAGCACACACATTCGTGTAAGCTGTCAGACCTTATTGACCAGTGCAACAATCATGGCCTACTCCAGGTCATTGGCTAAACTCCAGTTTTTAAGCTATAAATTAATTTGATATAACTTGATATAAATTTGAATCTCGAAACAAGAGTTATTTTTGCATTTAATTGGTGCCTGAACAATGTAGATTAAGGCTAGGAAATATCTAGTGGTCAAGGAAAGATATATCATATTTCAGTTTTTGAAAAGATTTATCCGATTTGCACCAAATTCCTCAAAATTTGTTGATTTAAAAAAATTGCTTTCATTAAATAAACTACTTCTAATTACTATTTTATCTACTAGTAAAATTAATCTATAACTTTTAGAAAGTGGTGATAACATTTAACTGTTCAGCTTGTTTTTAATCTATATTTTGCTGCTTTAAATTGGACGTAATAATATGAATCTGAAGATGCTTGCTTACATCAATATTACTCGTGAATTCCAAATCAGATAATGAACAGTATACTTCGTAATTAGCATCTCGGTATTCTTCTATCCTAAATATAAGCGTATCGGCATATTTTGAATTGACCTCTTCTTTTGAATAACGTGTTTGAGCCAATTTTCCTAAACTGGGTGCGAAATAATCCCTGACACCTCGATAACTTCAAATAATAAAAGAAAGTTTTTTACAGGCATAATAAAATTTGAGATATAAACTAAAATTAGCATTGGATATACTTATTTGAGCTACAAACTTTTTGAGTTTTATTTATAGTTTCAAAGGATAAATTTCAGAAAAAGCATTTGAGAATAATTTACAGTTTTCTAAGAAAATATATAAAAAACTGTAAATTTCATTTAAATGTTTTTTCAGTACTTTATGTCAAAATAAAAAATAATTATAAGACTGTAAAGAATTAATTGATATTTAAAATGCTATTTATATAGATTTATGATAAAAATAAATATGTATAAAAATTTATTTTATGTACAAGCAATCCTTGTTAATGGCTAATTTTAAACATGCTCAAACTTTTTTCGGCGTGGCGGGCTTCTAGATGCTTTTCCATTTATAATTCGAATTGTCCTTTAATTTTTCATACAAAATTCAAAAAGTTGGTAATTCACATAAGTACAACCAATGGTTAGTATCATGTCATATACAGTGAGTTTCACGTATTGCGCAATAATTGAATTTTATCCTGTGCAAAAGCTACAGGTATAATATTGAAGCTGGTCTTATTTGAAAGAGGGATAGCTAGGGTTTGATAAAAAATTTATGAGAAAAATATCCTTGAACAATTCAAGGCGCTAGAATTGAAAAGGCTTAAATATTGACAATTCTATTTGAATCGTAAACTACACAAAAATCACAAGGGGCACAAAATGAAAATAGTCTAATTTGAAAGAAAGACAGAGGAGGTTCGAAAAAAATTCTATATGAAAAATAATCTAGAACATTTAAAGGCGCTAAATTGAAAAAATGTTGATTCACTGTTTTCATCCAAGTAAGCATAGCAAAATTTGTCACCGTTCAATTCAAAGCAGATTTTTTGGTCAATTTATGTGGATTAAGAGATGGCACTCAAATCAACTTTTTATTATTTTCTTAAAAGACAAGTAAATATTTCAGAATTTTCGATTCTAGCTCCTTGAATTGTGCAAGGATATTTTTCATATACAATTTTGTCTAACCCTAACTATCCCTCTTCCAATTAAGACCAACTTCATTGCTTATATAAAAATAGTCTGAGGTCGAAGGTGATAGGTGAGGAGTGTGAGGGCGTTGGAGAATTTATATAGTCCTCTTTAAAAGTAGACTTAAAAAATATTTATAAGTAAATATTTGTTAGACATTTACTCAAATACATAAATCGACTTTTAGTGTATACAATAGGCGGGTGTACACTATATCCGGGTCCCTCATAGCGAGAATTAACTGTATATTAATATATAAGGTTCAGAAATGGCTCATTTTTGGCTCATTGCACGCCCAAGCAATAGAGTATGATTTGCGCTCTACTGTCTCCACATATTGTTATGTTCTATACTTTTTGACTCTTTCACAACTTTTTGATGGAGTTTTTACTTATGAACAAAAATGGTTGTAAATCATGGACTATCAAAAACAAGCTTGGACCGCTTTCAACTTTGCAATATATTTATAGTTCAACTTCTTTTTGCTGTATTATAAACATACCCTAGGTGAGAGAAATAATACTCATCGGTCGAATTATCAACTAATTCCAGTAAAATATAGTGATATTTAAAAACATGGTATGCGCTCGAAAACAGAACCATCGTGTAATGTCCTTGATCAAATATAAAATATAAGCGATACTTCTGTTCTGTTGACCCGGCCTCTTTACGGCTTCGAGGGTAGTAGTACAATTCTTCATAAATTTGAGTTTATTTGCCACTCCATGTTCTAACAATAAAATCATACTGGTCCATCTGAATCGAACACGTATTAAACCAGATAATTATTACTATTATAAATAATTTAAACATTTTATTAGAATTTTTATTAGAAAAAAGTTTTTTTTATTAATTTTATTTAATTATATAGAAATTCTTATGTAATATGAATAAACAGTAAAAAAAGTTTTCTAATGCTTTGAATCAAACAATGCAATGAAATGATTGCTTTGAATACAACTATAATATACTGTTATATGAATTCATACAAACATTCCTTTAATCTGATTGTTCGCAAAAAACTATATTTATCTGACTTTCTATTTAAAGCAATTGTTATTCTTTCGCCGATTTAATTATGCTTTTGTACTAAATATGTAATTCATATACTATTACTCATAACTCGTAACCTTTTAAAAACTATTTGTTGCCAGGATCAATTAATATCAATTATAGCACAGAGAATGCAGAAAAAAGTGAACTAAACCAAAGTTCGGTATTTTAATTGATTTTTCATACCGTATGAGCACTACCATTGAAAATAGGTCATTGTTCAGAATTATTTCAATTTCACCAGAGCCACTGAAAACTCACTGTAGAAATGATTGATGCTGAAAAAAGAAAAATATTGTTCATAGAAAACAGCAAGGTAATGCTAGTATTTTTTTGTACTAGATGATTGACCCACTCATTCTAAACAAATCAGTCTTCGGACTCATTATTTAGAAAAATATTAAACTATATAAACATTTTTGTATTGAATGAATACATTGTTATTCTTATAAAATATTTTGTTTTTTATTGATGTCTAACAGTGAATGAGAAATAACTTTATATTTATTTATTCATTCATTCAATTGGTATTCACATTATGACAATTCTATATCTATTCTCAGTTCTTCTGACAATAAATAAAATCAAAACAAACACTAAACTACTTATCAGTATATTAATGAATTGGATTGTCATAAAAGTTTTCAGAAAAGCCTCGATCTATAGGCCCAACACTACAGGCGCAAACAGATTCAGAGATTCAGCCGAGAAGAGTAGTACAGTTCCTATTCTGTCCTTAACTTCTAAATACTGAGCCAGAAAGCAATATGTGCTGCACAGCCAAACACTAATCAAACCATTAATAGTCATAGTGACCAAGAGCATTTTAGTGAAGCTACAGAAGAACCAGGATTATGTTATTTCTTTTATCGATTTTTTGCTTGACACTTATTAAAAAAAGATGATTTTTTATATTTTCTTTACTTCTGAATAAAAATCAAAAAATTGTTTGCTAGATGAAAAAAGGATAATGAAAATAGTTAGTTACAGGATCGAGTACCCAGGCAACAATTTTGAATAAATAATTTCAATTTATAATGAACTTGCTAGAAATCTTGTGACAGTTTATTATAAACCCGTTAATTTTTTTAATTAATTAATAATATGTACTAGACAATTTGTTCAAAAACATAGAACTTGTTAAACTAAAATAAAAAAGAAGCTGGTTCACATTGAAATCAAGTTTAAAACGGAAGAATCGTTTATTGAGTATACAATAAATATTTTGTTAATTTTATTGAACAGAATATTAATTTGTTTGCAATAATTATGAAAAATATTTAAGAATTAATTCATAAGTTTTCATAATATTTACATAAGAAGTATAATTCCAAAACAATTTCTACTAGTTATAACTAGATAGTTTATCCTTGGGCATATAACCCATGTCACCGAATGAGAATACACTAACCACTCCATTGGGTTGGATCACAATCAATGTCAAACGGCCATGATAGATACAGTATCTGAACAGCGCCTTTGGTAGTAACTGAATGGCCCGGCATATGAAATAGCGGATGACATTCGCGTGACAGACAATGATCTCAAAGCTGTACTCTTTCTGCTGCGGATCTGCTCTATGAAAGTACAGGGTTATTCACGTAAGGTGGCAATTTTGAATCGCGCGCCACAAAAAAGCTACAGGGGGTACACTATTGAAGCTGGTCTTATTTGAAAGAGGGATAGTGGGGGTTTGATAAAAATGATATATGAAAAATATCCTTGCACAATTCAAGGCGCTAGATT
>JAQIWA010001116.1:0-21118 GCA_034693305.1 Eueremaeus valkanovi
ATTCAAAATCGAATCACCCAGTCAAAAGTTATTTAAGTTTGATGAGTACCACATCTTGTTGTCCATAGGTGTATAATGAAAATAATAAGTCTCAACAAAAATAATTTGAAATTAAATCTTCAAAAACTATAATAAATAGTATTTTTTGCCATTATTTGTGTTGAGTCTAAATATGCTAAGCTTTGTAAAGATTAGGTGGAAATTGAAATTTTCTATTTATAATCAGAACATTTTACTGAGTTTTTTGTATGTGTTTTGGCAATACTAATAGAGAGAAGAAGAGTTGATCTAAGGATACAATCTTCAAGAGAATTTTTTTCAATGAAAAAGTGTCTAAATTAGAAACTATATTCAAACGAGTCGTTTACTTCACAGAAAATATTTCTTAAGTATAAAAATATTAATTTTTAAAAAAATTTCAAGTTTGTAGTCAAGTATTACTTATGCGTTAATCTATTTGTTTATTCAAAACCTAAAGTGTGAGAAAACTGATGTATTTTAGCAAAATTAAGCCACCGGTGCTTTATGTATACAAATTTAATGAGAATGCTAGAGGAAGCTCATACATCATAAAACCAGGGTTGCTCACAATTGAAGACATGCTCAGCATAGGATCAAATACGATAAACAATTGGCGAAATACACAGACAATTATTGAAACAAGATAATTCAATACACTTTTCATAAGTCTAACATAGAGACCTTTGGTCACCCCTGCTATTGAAACAACTAATGGTTGAATGAATACAAAAAATTGTTAGGCCGAGTATGCAAACTATTTTGTTATATAATAACTATTTCAGTCCTAAAGAGTGAATACAATTGCAATCAGAGATATAGGACATCAGTGTTGTTGTTGTGAATCAACTGAATCGCATGAAAGCAATAAATTTGCAATAATTCTGAACTTAGTCTGCAATAGGACTCAAATTATTTAATGAAATTTCTGTTTTTGTCGTTTTTCTATCAGTCGCTAAGCTATTCAATCAATTTATTTAATTTCCTGATTCTTATTCTCATTTCTATCTATTCTATAATTATCTCGAATTTAGTTAATCTATGCTATAATGCACTGTATTTATGATATATAGAGTATTTGTATATATTTTATCATATTTTGCTTTAAGTATAATTTTGTTCATTAAAACTATACGGTTTATTATAGCCGCTCTAATATATTACATATTATTTCTAATGTAATGCAATCTATAAGTCATATACTGTATAAGTGATGAGTTCTGATATTGCATGAGAACTAACAAAAGTAAAGCAAAACTACCTGGAGGCAAATGTGAATATCATTCAGAATCTTTTTGGATTAAGTTCTATCATGCAAATGCTTTTAACTGTACGGCATGTATTCATATGTGCAAGCACTCTTATAAACTAGGCTTTTCGATCATATCTAATGCCCATAAGTATTGAGTCAATCATTTTTCAACAATAATTGATAATTCGTTCACAAATTTGATAATAAGTTTCATATAATCCACACCGTATTATGAGCTCACAATTCAGTACAAATGCATACAACAAAAAGAAGGAGAGCTTTATTGGATCGAAAGCTTGCAGGTATTGAGCCAGCTTGAATTTCAGATCGAAATACTAAGTAAATTATATAATGTAATGTAACTCAAGTCTGAATGACTTTAAGATCTTTAAAGAAGACCTGAAAGAGATGAGTGAAGTCAGGGTAAATTCATAGTGAAAATTGAGAGTCAAAAAGGAGGATATATTTGCGCGCAATTGAATAAATGCTGAAAATATTGATTCAATTTGTTTGAAAAGGCGATAAAAATGACCAGTCAGAGAGACAGCTCATTAAATTTAATGAAAAGGGTATTTGCCTTTCAGGTTTATACAGTTTCAATGGTGCATGCTCATCTCAATTCAACTATTAACTAACTATAAGTATAAGGGAATCTAATTTCATAGCCAATACTGAATTAACAATTACATCAAAACAGAGGTCTTCTGAATAAGTGAACACATTATACACTGAAAGCTCGTTAGAATGAATGTGCAAATGAAAGTGTAGTCGAATGCGAACACTATAGACACTCCGTATAATTTAACATTAGAAGAAAGGAATAATTTTCAATACAATAGAAAGCAAGCCTCACATACACTGTAGACGACTGTTCACTATATTGAATAACCATTGCATTAATTCCTCGAATTGCTATAAAAAGGTTTCGCAAATATTTTTTTCTGTTTAGTCGAAAAATATTTACATTAAATGCAGAGATAGGCAATGGATCTGACGACAGGGGGGGGGGGTAAGCCAAAATTTTGCCAAAAGGGGTACAATGAATCACCCAATTTTCGCCCAAAAGTGCCCCATTTTCGAGTTTTTTGCTCCAAAAGATCAAAGATCAGGGGTATAAGTCAGCCTCGGAAAAATCTCAGGGGGGGTATACCCCCCCTATACCCCCCATTGCCTATCTCTGCATTAAATGATTGAAAGGCTATTATTATTTGGAAGATAACTGATTCGTCTATTTGTTAGTTAAAACAAAGCTGGATAATAATTGTACGAACAATACTTTATTTGTGTGCTCATCACTACGACCTACTGTAGTCAAACAAATGAATCAAATCTTATTTAATTCATTTTTATTAGTATTTTATGTCCAATTGTGACACAAATTAAATTCTATTAATTTTTTCCGATTTAATCATACAATTGGATGCAAACAAAAAATGTTGTCATGTTTTACAAGACAAGAACCAAGATTATTTCAATTATGCAAATTATTTAAAATTTATTTATATTTTTTGAAACAGAATCTCAGAATATTTGAAAATCTTTCAGTAATGGTATAAAAATGTTTACTAAAAGGAGAATATTCTGATCGCTATGTTATCCTTGAATTGTGAGTTGTGTCGATACAGTCCATCAATGGTCGAAATGATGTAACTCTAAGAATATTCTTTAGAAGATTTCCAGACTTTGGAGACAATTATGTAATACAATATGTAATAAAATAGTGGAGACATTAGTTTTGAGTGGAGTATAAACTTATTTAAACCAATTTATTTGATTCATATTACAAGTATATCTCGATTTTCAAGGCTTTTGGTAAATATTAAATAAAATTGATTCAGAACATTGAAAAGAGAAACATTAGTCAATTCACTTTATAATATTTTTGTTGTTAATGTTTGAATGCAGGCATAAGTACAGTAGAGAGACATTAAGATAGTTATAGAAAAATGTGGAAAACTTTTGTTTTTCGAGTTATTTTTATATACGAATCAGATATCAGACAAAAGCAAATGAGGGATAAATTGGTTAAACAGATAATTATTATTTTCATAAATCAAAACAGATTAGGAGAATGTCGTAAATAACACAAAAGAGAAAAAGTTTTGTTCTGATTGTCAAACAAATTACTGTCAATGTATCGGAATTTTTGAGTATCCAATGTATGTAAACAATAGAAAAGTGCAATTCTGGCCAAAGGAAGAATACCAGTGCCTATCAGTGCTACCATAGAAGTTCTGAATCTCTCTTATGGATCAATTGTCTGAATACTAAGAAAATTAACGAAACTAAATAACTAACAAAATAAAGTGACTTAACTGTTAAGCTAAGTGTTGAGGACATTGTGTGAGAGAAGAGACTCTAATTTCTCGTTTGGCAACAAATAATGTTTATTTCTCATTAACCCAAACCTTATTTTCTTCGGCTTTTAATCAGTTTTTTCTGTTATTTTTGTGCTTTTCGTTTCAAAGCTAACACAAACACACATATGAAACGAAAGGCTTTTCAGGGATGACCAAGAGTGTATATAAGTCATAATCCGGCTGAAATTTTAGGTTTCAACATTTAGGTATTATAAGAGTTAAATTTGACCAAGTATATCAAATACCCACTTGAAAGAGAATAAAAATATCAAATTTGATGAGGGTTATGTTGCGAATATTCTCTTGACATTAAACCTGGTCATCTCTTATTCCGATTGAATACATTTGTTAGAATGTCTTTGAAATTATATTCACTTGTTTTCAATCGTTAACTCAATTCTATTGTCAGTCAAATGATGACAATTATAAAGACAGACATTGAATGATAAGATGAATAATAATTTGAAATATTCAATGTAAGGATGAATTCTATTAATATATAAAAGAGTGGAATTGACCTAAAATTTTGATTATTAAATCAATAGTGAGAATCATCAACAGATCAGATATTGGTTTAATTAGAAAATACAGTACAGTATTGACTCGTTATAGTGTATATGTCGTCAAAAACATTGATTAAAGCATTATGAACGGCATGAACGCTAATTATAGTGTACAGGTCAGTATAGGTGACAATAAATTATTTTTATTGTTTGAGCCATTTAATTTATAGACGTATACGAAGTTCAAAATATTTTTAAAATTGCAAATTTCAGTAAATGTCAGGTTTGGGCAAAAATGAATTGCTGTCAGAATGTCGGTGTCTATCGGCTGTTATTTTTGAATATAAAAAATCGCATAAACTCTAGATATTTAACAAAATGTTTTCTAATTATTCCCAAAAGTAATTATTTTTTCAGATAGTGTTCATTAATTTTGAAATAAAAATCTGTTTCTGTTCTCTATAATACTAATGAACTATATATTGGAATAAAATTCTGCATAAAATAGTAATCTATTATAAAGATAATAGAGTTACTGTTGATGTTGATGTTGCTAGATCATTACAAATATTGAAGGCTCACTCACTTGTAATTGCATAGTAAGCATCGAAATATGTATCAGTGTAAATAAGTAAAACACATACTAGATCAAAATATCAACTAAATTATGAGTAGATCAAGGCAGGGTAATCCAAGGGAAAGACCTAGATGCGGGTCAACCTATGATATAAGCCGGCCCAGGATCAATTGTAATTCCAATCCGAAGAGCTTTGAAGTATCATTTCGTTTCAATTGACCCCTCTCTTACACATATTTTAAAATTACAAAGATATCTGATCAAACCAGAACACATGGGAAGTTGAAATCTTTTGATTGCCTCATCCCAGGTTAGATTAATAAAGTTGTTTCCCCGAGAACTTTGTCTATTTGTCTATATTTGACATTTTTGTTCAAATGATGGCAATCTGTTTCGATAAGAATGCTTTTGAAAATTTTTAATTAAAATATTGTTTATTACATGAATACTCTTTCCACTAATTATTACTAGTAATAGGTATAGAAAACTTCCCTGTTTATCCCTCCCTGGTTAATTATAAACTTCTTATATAATAAAAATAAATTGTTTTTTTATAAAATATTCTCGTAATTACAAGAAAATAACAATCAATTAATTGAATTTGAATTTTATTACTAATTCATAGTTTGAATATTAAACTAATAATTATTATAAATTAATTGAATATTCTATTAATATTCTAGTCTTTTGTTAAAAAATATATACTATTATTAAAGCCTTTATTGTTATGTATTTTTTATACTTAAAGTTTTTCCCAATTTTAGATGTAATCCAAGTTTTTCCTGAGAATTAATGGTGAGTTACTCCGTTGAGGATGTTAAATAACATTGCTGCGAAAACCCAAATAAATAACATGTCCATGATGCTTCTTGCAAATATCCCACCATTATCATTAGCAATATTTGAAAGGTCATTTATTTTATCTACTACTCCGGATAAAATAAAACTCATTCCCCATAAAAACTAAGCTTAAGTTTAGTTCTCTATTATTGTCGCAAATGTTAAGTAAATTATAATAACATAACAATCGTATGGATTAAATGAAACTATAAATAAAAATAATAATAAAACTATTTTTTACTAACACTTAAACACAATTTGTTTCTATTATAAGCTTTAGATAAATATCTTTTTTACAAATAAATTAAATATAAAATATATGAAAAATAATAGCAATAAAAGTCATTCAACGCTTACCTTCATTTCATGCTCTGATTTATGAGACACTTCTTCCGCAGATTCTGCTGACACGGATGCAACCGATGCTTGTCTTTCGTGCGGTTTCTGACACACCTGTTGTTGTCGTTGATCTTCACCACAATTCCGGTCTTCTTCTTCTTCTTCTACCTCTTGTTGTCGGCACTCAATATTCTTGTGCTGTTGTGTAGTTTGTGATCTAATATTAGTTTCTTTTTCTTTTTCATACTTGTCTTCAGGAACGGGTGAATCGTATTTGTGCGAAGATTTTGAACCAAAGCACGAAAGACAACCACAACCACCACATCCAGCCGTTGCGCCCGAATTGGAGTGACTGTCGCTCTCTTTCCCAAATATCACTTTCAAAATATCCCAAACAATCTTGAGATCAATAATTATAATCAGTTGTAATCGAAGAATAATGAGAACACAATTATACGATTCATACAAACGGAGCGAAACTATTCTTAAGCTTCAACTCAAACAAAACTTTGCTTTTTGTGATTTAGTCTTTTCTTTTGATTATATTTTAATTGTTATTAATCTCAATATAAGTGTTATTATGAGTGAAATTATTTAAATTTATTTTCATCACAGAATCGATGCGTTCCTAAGAAAAGCTAACTTTTCTAACGATAAGAAGTATATCTAAGTTTGTATGAGTACTACAATTAATCAATTATTCGTTCAAATAATGCTTTTCCTGTTTTGGATAATTCAATGAATTTTCAATAATATAACATTTATATACAACAATACATATATATATAACTATATATATATATATATAGTGGAAGAACAGTCCGTTCTCTCATATGAAGTGAAAACTGTTTTCGATACACAATTAATGGTTTTTCACATTAAACCATAAAATATTGGTTTGCTTTTCATTCATATGAATACATATCAACAAATGTGTGATAAAAATGTTTTTTATTATTTTTATTACAAACGAAACACTTTTGTTGTTAGCAAACAATTAATTAAATGATAAAAAATTAACTTTTCTATCGACACAAATAAATGAAAAGCTGTTAAACAACACACATATAGACTGAGAGAGCAAAGTATTCTCGCATTTTATACACAGTGTGTCTGTGTGTGTGTGTTGTGTGCGATCGCATAGACAGAGCTTTTAGAACACAGGCATTACTGTGTGTTTGGGAACAGAATAGTAATTGTATGGAACACAACGCTACCCAACGCTACCCAACGCTACACAACGCTGGCATTTATCAACATTAGAGCCAAGGAAAGGCCTTAATCCGAAAATGCAATCGATTTTGCACATACTCGCGCTCGCGTCACATACACGTCAGTCAACTCCAACACTAGATCAGCAGCAGTGCATACAACTGTATACCGCACTGTAGTATAGAGTTTATATTCCGATCTTTAGAATCAGCCCGACGTCAGTTCTGCCATATGTAGTTGTGTGTTGCACCTTTCTCATTTCTAAAATCTTTAGGCATAAAACAACCCAAACATATAAGACAACATTATTTATTAGAAAACAATGAAATGAGTCTGGATCAAATTGTACCTCATTTAAAATGACCTTTCTCTTCTGCCTGAATATGAAAATTGAATGATTTGCCTGTAGAGATTTTGCCCAGAGTTCAAAATCACTGAACTTTGGAATATTCACTGTATTTGTGTTCTTAAAAAAATGGCAAAATAAAAGAATATTATGAATAAATTGCACCTGGTCTTGTATTTGATTTTGGAAATGGCACCACTTATTCATACTGTGAATCTCTGGTTTAGCACTTGTTATAGAGTTATACAACTCTTTGGTATAATTCTATAGCAAAGGCCATAATCTTTCTCTCCCTCTCCTTCTCTCTTATGTTAGTCTACTATACAATACATTCAATGCATTCATCTATAAAATACAGTTATATATATGAAATGGTAGTGAAGAGACAGTTTCGAAGAGGAATGCCATCACTAATGTCAGGGCATAACCAACTTTACGATCCGTTCGTTTTATTGTTATCACAGTATTAGACGTAAAATTGTTATTAGTTTCGCAGCTTTTAATATAAAAAAGCATTTTTATGGAAATGTTATAAAACTTTTACATTTAAGTACTCTTTCTTTCTGCTGAATAAAGCAATAATTTTTTATAACTTTATTTTTGTCTATCAAATGACATGCTTTTCAATACATGTATCAGTCATACGATTCATTCACTTTCTATTTTAGGACTCGTTCTCAATAAGACTAATAAATATAATAATTATTAATATATTTTATATATAATTTATTGCGAAATTCTGTCATTAATTGTTTTGAATATTCTCTGCAAATATCAAATACAAAGACCGAACTCGTTCTGCGCTCATACCTGGCCTTCGCTCACATTTAGAATAATTATTACATTCAGTATTGACTTTATGGGCGATCTATTTGTATGAACACAATTGACTGCTTTTCCGACAATTCTAAACAATTACACAATAATTGATGATTTTTCACATTTTTTGTTTGTTTTTAACCAATGTATAGCAGAATCGCATAAATGTATACATTATAATTATGAACCAGGTTGGCTCAGAGTTTTAAATGAACCTGATTCAATTTTCAGGAGTTGAGAGCTTTATAATAATGGGATTCTAGAGATAAAACATTTGAGTCTACAGTAGTCCCCAAACCTTGGCTTAAAAACTTTCAATGAGAGGAAACTGCAGTCAAAAATTCAAGTGTTGTTCTGATGTGCAGTTGGACATCCGGGCCAACTGCACTCTCCTTAACGTTATCCGTTTTGATCGAGGTCACAAGTTTTGGTCATAAATCAAGTGCTACGATATTATACGCATATTATAACGAATATTCACTGTATGAATGCAAACATTTTTATCTCTTGTTTTTGTTTAATTAGTCGAACAAATATTGGCTCAAACTATGATTTTTTTGTTAGAATATTATTCTTTTGATAGAATTTTTAGTTAAAATACGGTATAATAATAATAATAATAATAATAATAATAGAGAATAGTTTAGAATAAATCTTGTTTTGCATTAAATGGTTGACACAAACAGTTCGTTCGACTCTATTCTCCTTTACAGTAGTTGTAATAAATCTTTTTAATCCCCAAAACCTTCATATTTTAAGCCGAAATATACAAATTGGGGTCAATTTAAGCCATGAGAACACCATTTCATTTAGTCGACAAAGAATTTAACGAACCTTAAGGATATTTGAGCAAGCACATTTGCATAACTGAATTCCCTATTCTACTATTCCTTAATTGTTCCGGTTTAGTGCAAGTATTAAAGCTTCCAAATCGGCTCATTTACACCCGGATCCTCATTTGGCCAGACTTTACTTTTATTCACTGTTCAGAACTTTGAGCAGTTGATTAAAGTGATCAAGATCAGATCAGATCAGATCAGATCAGATCAAAGTGACCAGAATTAGTGGTGAGAAGTGACCCGACATTGATGTCAGCGGTAGTTAAGCCTAAACATTGTGTTTCTCAGTCGGCTCTCAACTCAACCGATTGAACATTTGGTTCGGAGTCTCGAAAAATTCAGAGAACTATTGAAAATCATAAGAATTGAATTCAACCCGGGCTCGATTTCTTGTGCCATCTTTTGAGAGCACTTAATAAATAAATAGTGTCCAGTTCATTTGAAAACCAAAATTGGCTGAAATTAGGGGTCGAATCAAACTCCGGTCAAATCTGATCCGAAGCTGTCGAACACAATGTGCACAACAATTGATCCCTCAGTGACTCACTCTCTAAATATAGATTGATATTAGTGTTGAAAATTCAAACCAAACTTATTATGATTTGCGGAAAATGTTATAAACATTAAAAATAATAATTAAAACAAAAGTTATTTCAAAAAACAAATTTTTATTTTTTAACTCAATTTATTGTGAATTCAATTCAATAATAACTTTAGAGAAGTCTTGCTTTCGGGAGACGTGTTGTGAATCGCGCCGAATGGAACTTACGGTCAAAACGCACCGGAAGTGGGAATCGGATCTTCGAGTCGTGGAACTGTTTGACGTGCGCCCGACGACACTTATTGGCCGCGATTTCCTCCACTCTTATGATCTGAATGGAGTCGGCTCTGGCCCGATGTCGGGCACCCATATCTCGGTCTGTAGTACAGGAAACAGATTTGAGTCAAAGCCAGAACTAATGAATCAATAGATTTGAGGACTCATTGCATACAACAAGAAGTGACGGCATTGGCCACAGATATGTCCCGGTATTCCCTATACATGTTGTGAGTGCCGGTGCGCGAGTTGTACCGGAGCCAAACGCCATAGTTCTTGACGCGTTGGGCGGGTTTGTGCTCCTGAACCTCCTTGATCTCCACGATCTCTCCGTTCGCTTTCTTAACTTTCCTCAGCTTTCGGGTGAAGTACCAGAACCTGGATTTGGCCACTATATGGTCGGGTGCGAAGATCGTCATCCGGTACAGCGGCGGACAAGGGTTCGCCTTATCCGGCACTCGCCGCCCGATTATCTTATACTGACGTAACTGTGCGTACAATCAATAAAATATTAGTTTTATTGCAAATAAAATCAATATTTAATTAAAAATAAAATAATATTTTAATTACGAAAACAAATATAGATTTGATTCAAATATCTAAAGGAAAACCTTTTTATCCGAATCCGAGTACTAATAGAGTAAAGCATTAATAGAACAGAGAATTAAACAATTGATTAAAGCTTTGAAAGTATTTGTAATTAAATTAAAATAATTATTAAATTAAACAAAAAATAGTAAATATTTGTTGACTTTTGAGCCAAATATTTGTGGCTTTAAGTCAATTGAAATCTAATAAAACAGTTATCGTTAGACTCAGCCATAGATTGGGAGGGAATGAGTGTTAATTCAGACATAGATTATAATTAATTGCATTTAAATTCAATTAAAACCGAATCAAAGAGTACTTACAGTTCCGGAGATTTTCATTATTGGTGTTGAAGAGAGTGTTCAACGGAAACGGATATACCATATAAACCACGTTAGCCTCGTTTGCCTACAGATAGTACGACACAATCGGTGACACAAACACTGAGAGCACAAACATTGTCCGCAATCTCTCTATCCTTTCATTGAGAGATGGATTCAATTAATTGAGAAAAATAAGCAAATATTACAATAAAATTATTTGTTAAGAAAATATGCAAAAATTGGTTCTGATGGTAAATGATCAAGGGGGAAGGGGTGCAGAAACAAAGGGGTGTGACTTCTGGTTTGATTAAATGCGTACAATGTTTACGATTAGTAATACAAAAGTTAATAAAAACTATCGACTCTTAAAGAAGAATCAAATATTACCAGAAATATAATTGAAATGAACAGGAAATACATGAATATTAATAGAGCCGAACATTTATAAACGAGTTTGTACAAGTTCAATTGTCCAATTAATCGAGATGAGCTCAATTGAATTGATTTATTTGTTAACATTTAATGGACTCTATGGAGACATCTGTTGGCCATCGGATGTGTCGCACAGTTTAATGACTTGAACAGACGATTTTTGAAATAAAGGAATTGACCAGGGGTGCACTGATGGTCAATGATTGGTCTTTGAAATAAGAATACGAAAGAGTATTTTTGATATTAATTTCAATGCATTTGTTGATTGTATTGAAAGAGTTTTGAATTGACTCTGAATTATGAGATAATGACTGAAAACATTGATCGTTTGAATTGCAGAGAAAGTCCTCTAAAATGATGTTAGCCTTCGATGAGTTCAATACAAATATTAAATTCTTATAAACTATTGCATCAAATGTGTGAATAATGTCTGAAAATCACAAACCAATGATCAGTCTTAACATTAAACTCATTTTCGCAATAATTATCGCAAAACTACTTAATAGCGAATCGATTGAAATAACAGGGTTTGGATGGCATTCCCCTCAACTCGTATTCAATTCGCGGTACTTTTTCGTATGGAATGCATCGGTCGCACAGGTGGCCATCGACTCACCTGACAATGGATGTCGTGTTTGGCACCAACTCTTCAATCAGACTGAGTTGGGTTCAGGCAAAGTGACGATAATTCGGTACAAACTGCTCAGTGAGGTCTGTGCGCCAGGACTTCGGATCAGTCTATTCGCAGATCAAAACAAAACTCAAGTCTTGGCCACAAAAGTGATCGAAGAAGACGTATGGAGTGAGAGATGTATTTGCAGACGACATGATTGGGCGGAACTAATGAACTGCAGACAAATGAGACATCAGTTCAGACAAATCGATAGCGATTTGAGGTTTGCTTTGATTTATAGTTCGATAGTCTGTCAGTCATTGCAGTCATTGTCTGATTGTTTCACTCAATTCAACAGTACTTTCAATACAAGCGATGGCATAGACTTCGATGCAGTTCTCCACCAAATGAAGGCCAGATTTGCGCCGCACAAGAGGTCATACTCTTTCTGTCACTACCAGGTCATTGATAATGAGGTTCTTTGAGATGAAAATGAAATATATTTGAAATGAAATTAATTGTGAATTGGTTTGAACGGAAAGGCTTACAAACACTGTTACGGAGAATACGTCGGATTCTCTCAATTCATGGATGAAATCCTCAATTCATTGCTTTCGAAGACATTTATTCCTGACTTGGAATTCGTTTCCAATTTGGGTGATTGGCCTCTCAGTGATAAGCGAACTGAACCACCGCTTCCAGTGATCTCTTGGTGCGGATCAGAGGATTCCAATGATATAGTGATTCCGACCTATGAGTTGACAGAGAGTTCACTTCAAATGCAGGGAAGGGTTAGTCTCGACATCCTATCAGTGTTTGGCAAACAATCGGTTCGATTCAAAGACAAGAAAGATATGCTGTTCTGGAGAGGAAGGGATTCCAACGAATATCGTCTAAAATTAGTTCAATTATCCAAAAATCACACGAATCTAATCAACGCATCGCTGACTAACTTCTTCTTCTTTCGGGACCAAATGGAAGCGTTGGGACCGAAGTCGCCGTACATTCCCTTTTTTGACTTCTTTCAGTACAAATACCAGATGAGTATTGACGGCACGGTTGCTGCCTATAGACTACCGTACCTTTTGGCCGGCAATTCTCTGCTATTAAAACAGGAATCAAAATATTATGAATTCTTTTACAATCAATTGAAAGCTAACGTTCATTACATAGCGATTGACAAAGAATTGAATAATTTATTAGAAATTCTCAACAATTTGAGTGAAAATAATGAAAATTTAGAGCAAATTATTTTGAATTCGCGTCGACTGGTTTTGGATAACTTACTGCCCGAACACATCTATTGCTATCACTTCAATCTGTTTGACAAATATTCAAAACTTCTTAAATTCAAAGTTCAATTAAGGCCTGAAATGACAAAAGTATTCAATAATGAAAATACGTGTAATTGTAGACAAAAACTGAGAGAAAAAACAGAATTATAAGGAATATGTGATATAAGTATTGACTTAATTATTATAAATTAATTTTTTTAATAAACAATTTTATTTTAATTAATCTTTTATTACATTTAATTACACTTTTATTGCATCGAAACGAATGTTTGTTTGCGTTATATTCGGATTAATTCTGAGTCAAAATACAGAGTAAACTAAAAAATTAGTTTTAAATATGAATTGCAATCAATAATCAATTGAAATGTTATTATTGGTTATTAATTAGTCTTAAATTCGTATTCGTTTCTAATCTGATTGTTTGGATCGACACTTATTGGGAAAATAAATATTATTTCATATATTGTGTCGAATCAGAAGTCAATTAAATAAATATTTTTTTCTTAAAAAAAGATAAGTTTTATTGACATTCGGATGAATAATATTATTTAAATTATTCTATTTTACAGTTAAATGGAATTAAATAGGTTTAGAGTTTAGAGCCCTATCGGCGCACATATATGTATACTATAGACAAACAGTTTGAATGCCTTCACACTAACCAACGGATTACTGCAAAAACGTTTCGCAAAAATCTTTTCGTTATTAAGGAATTCAATCCAATGAGTGATCGTTTTCTTGACGTCCGATAATGTTTGCGATGCTTTGAACACACGTCTGACCACTGGCTCGACATTCTTGTATTGGTGCGAATCCAAGACCTGTTGCATCGTCTTAACGGTCGACTTGAAAACTGAATCCCAAATGTCTTCAATGAGTTTGTTGTCAACACTTTTAAACTGTTTGTTCACATAATCGCTGTATTTCTTAGATATGTCGGCATTCAATACATTCAACACTTTGTCAATATCTATGGCCTCTCCGGTGCCCAACAAGTCTTCGGTAACGTCTCTTATATGGGCGACACCTCTGCCGGCACCGGCACTGTCACTGTCACTGTCACTGCTCTCACTGTTAGCATTGGTTTCACTGTTTATTAGTTCAAAGTCTGAATCACTTTCGTCGACAATCCGTTCGGTTTGGGTTTCGTTACTGTTCTGAACACCCAATGAAATAATGAGATGCGAGTACTCACGAATGGCGCTCTTGAGTATCTGGCCGTCCTCCCAGTACAGGAACAGGACTGGAATGTCTACGTCGTCGTGTCCGTCACCAGACATGGCGAACATCGGCGACGACTTAGAGCTCGTGTGCGCCACGTTGTCCATCACAATGAGGCCAATCCCACCGGCCTTTTGCACATTACGGGCTTTGTCCACAAACATACAGTCCCCGCGCTCTACGACTGCGATCTTGCCGTTCACATACACCCGGTTATAGAGCGGCCATTTGCAGCCATTCAGTGGCTCAGAGAGCACAACATTGCCGTCTATGGGCTCATCCACATTGTTGAGGTCGAGCCCGAACTGGGCCGGGCCCGCACTCAACACCATTTTGACCATAAGATCACTGCCTTTGCTCTTCGGTAATGTGAAGGAAACGGCTCTTAATTTCTGTTCGTTTTGAAGGACTTGTTGTTTGGACAGTGCGATCATCTCTTGCATAAAATGGGTGCCCTCTTCCCCGTCCTCAGCACTATTAGCGGCGGCACTGTTGTGGACCAATTGGACTCTTCCGTCGGACAGTACGACTACAGTTATGCCCAACTGCTTAACGATCATTAAGTGTTCGTTATTTGTCGCCGAAAACTCAGAGGCTTTCAGTTTAGGGAATCGGTTCCCACTCCTGGACCTCATCGTTGATTTGGGTGACGAAGATTTGCTCGACTTATCGACAAAGTCTTTCATATTTGTGCGAATAGTGTTGCCGTAGTTGAGGCCGTGATGTTTGCCCAGCAGTAGACGAGTGTTCGGACATTCCCTGACATACTTGTACTCATCGCTATAGGACAGTAATGTCTGTGACTTTAGTTTATGAGTAGACGTACCGCCAGTTCTGTTAGTATTGGCCAAAGAGAGCGGCAGAAGATGTGCTTCAGTGGTGAACACGAACTCATCCAAATCCAAGTCTATGTCCTCTTTAGTGGCGAACAATAGATACAAATATTTAAGAGTTTCGGCCAAAACGAACGAATCCATGCGGTCCTCATGACCTCCTGTGCGCACATCTTTGACTGATGCGAACCCGCACTCGACTCGTGCCAACTCTTGAAGACTCCTGAGGACAGTACGGCCGACCTCTCGGTAATGGTCATCACCGGTCGCTTTGAACAGGAAGTAAGTGCTCTCCAGAAACTCAGGTCTCAACGGATGGTGAGCCCAATGAACACTGAAATCAGTTGTGAACGCCTCGGGAAGGAATCGGTGTCTTTGCATCACTTGGTACAGCATTTCGTGCGTCTCTATCGCAGGCTTTAGATCTCCTTTCAGTACTTGCAGTCCGGGCCAGAAGGCCAGCAATGAGTCCATGAAGTTCTTGGCCTGACTGTGCGGTCTGTGCATCATGACGTCGACCAGGAGTGGGCCCTGACTCACATACTTCATGACTCCGGCGTAATGACGATTAAAGCGCTCTAAATAGCTCTCATCGCCTAATAGTATGTATGCCTTCAGACAGTACTCGTAATACGAATCAATGCCTGCGCCCACTCCTGACTCGCGGCGAATCCAATCACCCGTATGGATGTTGATTACATTTCCGACAAGATCTGACTGTCGGTGCCGTTGTTTCCATAGATAGTCCATTGCTTTGCGGGCTTTGATCTGAAAGTGTTTACAAACTATAATAAAATCTTTTGAATCAAAAATTCATAAATTAAAGCAAACCTCAAAAACGGGTTCACCGGTCAGTCTGCTTAAGGCCGCGAACTCCAGAATCATTGTGCCGGCACATGAGGTACACGTTTCTCGGGCTGAGTCCAAATTTGAGGATTTGAGACCATATTTGAGATTAATCTTAAGTCAAATCAAAAAATTTAATGAATTTTTAAAACTATTGATAAGTTTGGGCGCAATTACTCTCGGATGAGGTATTCCAGTGGTTGTGTTGAAAGCGGGTAATAAACGATATCCTAAGTCTTTGGCCAGAGATAAGAGTTGTCCCGAATACCAGTCCATTAGCTTATGTTTCTCTTGCAATAGCTCTGAGAGGATGTGCGCACTGAGGAGACCCCCGACCATTCGGATGTTGGTCTCGAACACAGACACGACTACATCGGTATCGAAGTTCACGGACTCGAGGACTCGAACCACGGATTTCTCGAATTCGCTGTAATTTCCAAATATCTGAAGAAATGAGAACTCAATTGAAGACAATTGGAATCAAATCATTGGTTAGAGTTGTGTCGGTTCTGACCACAAGTGAGTCGAGTGTATCGACGAGTGTCAGCGAGAAGTTGCCCAAAGCGTCGTCGACGTCACCCCTATTGGGCTCCGAATCCCTGTACCGGCCCTTACAGGACAGGGGCATGAGTTCATCCGCGGGAAAGGCGTACGCCATATAGGAATCGTAGCCGTGATTGAACATCTCTCGAGCCTCATCCCTGTGCCATACAATCGAAAGCAAACATCAATATATAGTAATTCAATCAATATATCATCAAAAGAGTGGCCAATGACTGGTCAGACCTGAGTCTTATCCTCTCGTTCTCATCAAAGCATACGATTGTCCGACAAATAAATAAAATTAATATAAATTGTATTAAAAATGTATTTAATTTTGAATTCAATTCATTCAATGATAAGCACATCGTTTGCACAAAATTATAATTAAAAGACTTTTAATTATTAAAAAATAATTCAAAATAAATATATAATTATTTAAATATTTTATTTGACATTCAGTTGATATCAAACTTATTATAAATTTTGGTTAAAATTCAATTGAATTTTGAAGAAAAAAAAAATCTATTTTTTCCCTTCAATTGAATCGATTTTTAATTTAAAAATAAAAAGCAAAAGATATATATTATTATTGATTTTCAGGACATTTTCGTGATATCACTGGATATAACATAAGAATTAATATTTAATTAAATAAAATGAAAATTATTTTTAATGAATATAACATTGAATTTAATTATATTTTTAGTTGAATTCAATGCGAATACAGTTTTCTCTATATATGACTCAATGTTTACATTCCATGTCATTCGTCTGTTCCCACACTTCTGTTGCCATCTATTGAATCAGTTTTGGCTGAAAAGCATTTTTATTCAAAAACTTTTTCACTTTTGAACGCATTTACAGATATAATGGAAAGGATTTAATGAAATAAACGATAATTTCGTTTCAATACAATTAAGTCAAATGAAATACAATTTTAATTCGGATTCAATGGAAATGAATTGAAACCCATTTTGATCTTATTTTTGGCCTTTAATTCTGACGTAGGGTCCGATTGAGACCAAGAGCTGTGCGTACTCTTCGCGCACCTGAGGGTAAGTCTCGTTAATAATCATGTCTTGGATACGACTGATCGGTAAGACTTGAATCAACTCTTTGTAGAGTTTTATTCGGATTTTAGTGTCGTTTGAATTGCGAATCAAGTAATGAATGGCTTTCAGCGAAAGAGTCTTCAGATTGTACTCGAACTCCATGTCATTGGCCACCAGTTTCTGCGCCAACTGTGCGACGAATCCGTCCCTTTTGAGCATTACATCCAAAGCCCGTCTATTGAAACTAATATTAATCAAAGCCTTCAAAGAGTCCGCATTGAACTGAGTGTCGATTTGGTTGACAGCTATCAGACAATCGATCCATTGGTCGATGTCTTTGAGGACAATCTCATCGTTTTGTAGGCTTTTATGACCGAAAATGTTGACACAAATACCACAAATGGATTCAATGAGCTCTGAATCGATTCGATTCTGTTTTGATATATAATAATCCGAAACAAAAGTCTGAATAATATTCAGAAGAGTTGTCATAAAGTTCTGAAAGTCTTCTTCCGATTGCATAAACAACTGAACCGTCGGATCATTTTGTGTGGACTTCCAGATGAGCGCCAGAACTGGTTTGAAATAATCGTTGAATTTATTGAACTCTAGTTTCGGACACGAATTCTGTTCCGGGCTATCAATCGCTTCCAACATCTGTTCGCAATCCCGACTCCAATCCAACTCTTCCTTCAATTCGTGGTATACTTTGCGGACGACTTCTAACTGTTGTTTACAACTCTTCTCACGTCTTAAGCACTGATCCAATTGTGTTCGCATTGTCTGACTTTCGATTGCCTTTCGTTGAATAGTTTGCGACAAAAGGCGGAAATTCTTCGCTAATTGTGGTATGAATTCAGTGATTGTATTGAATATCGATTTATTCACTAATAGTCTGTTCGATGTCTGCAATGAAAGTCTCTTTTGTTCTTCTTTTTGGTAATCAATGAAAGTTGAGATCAAATCCAATAAATTGTTTTGAATTTCATTTGTCTTTAAATAATATAATCCGAGGATTGAGTCAAACGTCTGCTTCGGTTCAGCCGTACATTCGCTTAAGACTTCTTTCTCTGAGTCTTCGGTCTTCGAGTCTGACTCCGATGTCTCCATCGCTTCCATGTCTCCAATGGTCTGATCCTTATTATCCTTATTATCGTTAATCTGATGGTCAGAATTGGAATCCATTGACGTATTGCTTGTATTCGAGTCTAAACTCAATGAACTCTAAACTTATATTCAATTAATTTGAATCGAAATTCGATTATCGAATGCATAGCAAGAGTTCATTCATTAACGCAATGCATATAATATGACATTCACTGCATTCGCTTCTACTCTATTGCCTCCCAATAATAGCCAATCAATAGTTAGCTGTGAGTTCGCACTGATTCTGATGGGACACACATTTGTTTAATATTCAAGCCTTTTGTGAATAAAAGAGTTTATTTTAAACAATGTTTATACAAATCAGTTCATTATAACACTTATTTGGATTAATCACTAATTTATTCATAAACTCAATACAGTATTGGTATACTGAATCTCAATTGCCTGCATCATTGCCGACCCAGGGGTAATTCTTGGGACATTTAACGTCGTTGCAGACGACTAGTGTCTTCTCCTGACCATTCAGTTCTTTGATCCCTTTGTAACGACATATGCCTTGAGTTGAAGTCACGTCAGTTTCGCCACATTTGTTGGTCGGAAGGCTTTTAACACATTTTGTTTGCTTATAGTTATGTATTTGTGTGGCCTCTGAACCCCTTCCCATCCAACTGATCGCTTCGGATATGGACACGAAGTATACGTCCTTTTTCTCAGTCATCTTCTCTATGAACCTTATGAGTGCTATCTGTCTGTTCGGGTCGTATGAGAGCCAGGCGTCCCGTAAGAAGAGGGGAAAGGGAGCTCTGTTTGACTCATAGAATCGCTTGAAGTTCTCCTCAAATAGTTGAACGAAGTCCTCAACGGTTGGGCTTTGAACCCAAGTTCCGTTCACGTCGTATACAATGCAAGCGTCGGCTTCATTACAGGGCCTATCGATTGTGTGATTCTTATCGATCGGTATTTTGCTGACCCAGTCATTCATGGGTACGCTCCAGAAGCCCGGGTAGTTTTGGCCGCTTTGCAAACAGGGTCGCATCTGACAGTCGGCTTTGAAGCCAAAGTCAAGTGTATAGGGGAACAGGGGCTTAGAGATACCGGCCCTCGAGGGCTGAGAAC
Organism: Eueremaeus valkanovi; assembly: GCA_034693305.1. Classification (NCBI taxonomy): domain Eukaryota; kingdom Metazoa; phylum Arthropoda; class Arachnida; order Sarcoptiformes; family Eremaeidae; genus Eueremaeus; species Eueremaeus valkanovi. The sequence goes on from JAQIWA010001116.1 coordinate 19,892, forward strand.
AGTCGTATTTAAAGCCTTCCTCTTCGAATGCCTGTGCTTTCAAACATCATATGAATAGAAATGAATATAAATATTAATAAACACTTAAAAGAATATTAATATAAATGAGATTACAGTGAATGTAATATTGCCCGCAGTTTGCAGTTGTGGTGCCCGCGCGCCCACTATGTCCTCGATAGGAATGTCCGCTAATTTCGATAATATACGCCTCTGTCCACCGAACTCTTTCCTCCAGCCCTCCACATCTAATCGCTTCCAGTGCTCACTCAATGAATTTTTACTGAAATCGATTCAATTGTTTGCATGTATTGAACACATATTGAAACCAATATAAAGCCATTGAATACCTGATAGAATGCGCTGCGATTTCATGTCCTCTTCGGTGCAAATCGTGAACTATTTTATAATTGGTGTCGACGTGTGAAACAAAGAAAGTGGCCTGGATTGGACACCCGTTCGGGTTGGTATAGTTGGAAAGAGCCAGGTATACATCAGATGTCTCTTCTCTAACGGCCTCAGTAAAGGTCATAAGAATGAACTGAGGAATGTCTTCCTTGGTGTGGTTGAACGGGGGCTCATTGCTGAAGCAGGTACAGTTGGGTGCCTTACAGTTCTTTTCCGAACAGTTCTCACCTTTTGTTTGAATTATAAAAGCAAATGAACAAAGTTTAGAAATTGGTTCAATCAAATCCCAAAGAATATTCTATGAATTAAATTAATTTACGAATCAATTGTATAACTTATAACTTATTAATCATATTATTACCGAATACTGAATAAGTAAAGCAAAATAAGCCGAAAACAAATAAAATAGTATTCATTTTTGATTGAGTCAAACAAATGAATAATTTTAATAATATTAGCAGTTATTAAATTGTAACAAGTATTTATATGAAGAACAATAAAGCAACTGGGTCGTATGATATGTATTGTTAGGATCAATAGCGAAGGTCTTAGGGATTAATCGCTATTTGTTTTTAACAATTGAAAAAATGCAAAGTTTATACATAAGAATCCATAAATAGATAAGAATTAATATAGAAATGTCTTATGTTTTCGATTCAACAAACAATTCAATTGTTATCAATAATTCCAGTAATCAATAGTAAAATAGAGTCGAATTGATTAAAAAATTAGACAGAATTGAGTCAAAGAATACATTCAACCAAACATGAGAAGACCAGCGGTTTGGCCAAAACTTTATCTAGTTTCAAAATTAGATAAAGG
>JAQIWA010001117.1:0-21116 GCA_034693305.1 Eueremaeus valkanovi
TAAAAAGTTTGGTAACTCAATGGCAAAGATATCAAATTCTTGATTAAACTTTTAAAAACAATATTTCTAGTTGAAAGAGTCGAGCAAGACAATTATTTTCCATATTTCTGTTTACCATTTATAAGTATAATTAGTATGCCGAAGGAATTTTTCAATTATCTCATGTAACTTAGAAGTTTTGCTGAAACTTGTTTTTGCCCGTGGTCAATTTCCTTTTAATTTTTTTAACAAAATTTTTGTATAATTCATCATCATTTTTTCATTGTTATTCATGGATAAAATTTCATCAAATTCTGAACGAAAAAATTCTAACCAGGCCAACTCCTTTCGAAATAATTAAGAAAATAACTATTGTTCTTATAGTAATAAAAATTTTAATGTTCTAGTTCAGTTCCGTATTAGACTCAAGATTGTATTTAAACTTGATAAATTCCAATATTTCAACCTTTTCTACTCCATTTAAAATTTTAAAAAATCAAGGAGTTTTGTAAATCATCTAGTAGAAATATTTTACTAAAACCAGCTTGATCATTTATGTGATTTGCATCTTGCTAAAACTACGAGGAGTAAAATTAGTTACCAATCAATATCAATGCCATCGAAACCATATTTTTTCAAAAAGTCCAGAACAGAATTGACGAATATTTTCCTATTGGCTGCACTGCTGGCCATTGTTGAGTACTTGTCTGAACCCTCGTTCCATCCACCTATAGAAATCATCATGGTCAAATTTGGATTGACCAGGCGTAAGTCCTCCATGCGCCGGTACATTCCTATGTAATATAATTTTAACATTTTAGTTGCTATTGTTTATGAAATATAATCTTGATAAATTAATTTACCTAGTCCCCATTCCAATCCACTGTCCCACTCAGTGTCACCCAGGTCCAGATCATGTTCCATATACGCTATTTTATGAGTACTTTCTTCTAGTTTTGCGAATCCATACAACATATGTGTGCAAAGGTTTGGATTAGATTTCTCGGGTGTAAACTGTGAAATTGACCAAGCTCATATTTCAATATAACATTGCATTTAATTTATTTCTAATTTTACCTCTCCTTTTCCACTTCGCCATCCTGACCATGCGCCCCAGTAGCAAACTACCCTAAATTTTTCATTGTTTCTATCTGGATGAGAAATTTTAATTAAGTATTAAAAATTTAAGTAACAAAAAAATATCAAGTTAGTTATTTAAAAATTGAAAATAAATTACCCCGGGACGCTTCATTAACAGCTAGCAGAGCACAAATTATCAAAAAGTTTATTAAATAATTCATTTTATAAAACACTTAATAATAGAATATTTAAATAATGATTATATGAATAAAAGGTTAAACAATTGTCTAATGCTTTCCTTTTTGTATCAACTGATCAAGGTTGTATTCGAGATAACAGACACTTCAATTATCGGGAAATGATAACATTCAATGTAATTTTTATTTTCTTATTAATAAATTACCTGTACTCTTTTTATAAATGTTTAAATTTCCGATCACCAACAAACTTATAAGAAAGACAGCTTACGATTGCGAATTAACACATGACATAACCTAGTACCAACCCCTTTCGGGGGACACTGCCGAGCCTTTGGTATTTTTCTTACAGTTATACACATATAGTAAATCAAACCAGAGCAGATTTGCAATGAGGTCGTTTTAATGTGTGCAATTCTTTTCAATACAATTCGCGCAGAACCTTTATATTTTCAAGCTACCTAGATAAATTAGGAAATAGTTTATTTTTAAATTATTATATGAAAATAAAAATTTTACTTTCATTTGACTTAATTTTTTATTTCGTTTAATTAATGATTGCTAGGTTAAATTAGAATTCGTATTTTACCTATTATACATATGGCAAGATAAATATAATATTTATATTTTAGTTTAAACCGGATAATTTAATTTAAATTCATTTTTCATGCGTTTCTGCAAATAGTACCATCGTAAACGGTGCCACCTGGGCAATGTGTTACATTATCAATAAATTGACCATTGCCATTATTGACGCACTGGTGAAATATTGTTTTGTCTTTATTATCGGCGAAGTTGCCGGATGCAGTGCAATGGAATTTGCCGGTGACGGGTGTACTAGTTGTTCGTCGACCTGGCTTTTGAGTTGTTGCATGTGGATCGGGCGATACATGGTGCTCGGTGATCACAGGATCCGGGCCTCTTATTCCATTTAATTCACCGCTGATTGTTTTCATCAAGGGAAATTTGCCCTCACCACAAGTACCTTGGAAATCATCTGTATCAATAGTCCAGACACAAGCGCCACCTAGTCCCTTACTCTTCAAGAATGATATTTTGTCCTTGATACTCTGTACGTCGTCAAAGCCGACCCATTGGTTGCCTTTCACTGCATAAGGAATTTTCTGTACGTTATCTCTATATACTGTCCATCCGTTGAATTTAATATACTCGCAAATCTAGTTATAAATTTGACCTGGGTTAAATTATTTTTATTAATAAATTATGTTCTTGCGCAAATTTACTTCATTATAGCCCAGACTACCGGCCAGACGAGTATAATGGCCCTCATTTCCACCCAAGCCAATAGCCTTAGCTCCCAATCCATGTTCACTCGCAGAGGCCAATGTAAATGACCTGCCATATGTTGGCATACCCAGTACCTATAAGAGAAAAATATAATTTATTATTGCTTAAATTGTATAAATTATATGGAAAAATGTACCAGTTTCTTAGGGCTGGCACCCATTTTGATCCAGTACTCAATGCCGTATTGAACCGTATATTCTTTGTCCAATTCATTAGAGTTTGGCTTTGGATACAGCGGTGCGTTGTGTGCTGTAAATGTGTTCGGGTTAATCAGAAATAATACTAACTAGTATACTGTCTGTAACATCCATAAAGTTGCAAGGTTGAATTGCGCGCTCAAACTACATGTTCTAATCAATGTAAATTTTGAGCGCACAATTCAACCTTGCAACTTTATGAATGTTACAGACTGTACTTATTATTAATATAATTCTACCTGTTCTATTATCCCAGGCACCATGAAAGTCATATGTCATGACATTGATGAAATCTACTAGACTGTTGACCTGTTTAATATCATAAGCAAGGTCAGCTTTCGGCTTTCCTGCCGATACTGCGACTGATATGACATATCCGTGCGGATTGAGAGCAGCCCGGAGTTCACGCAATAAACTGACGTAGTTCTGCTTATCAGCCTTATTACCAGCTGTTCGGTCTACGCCACCGACAGCTTTGAAAGCAGGAAATTCCCTGTTCAGGTTGAAAATAAAATTTATTAAGAATTTTATTATCATTTTATCAAAATTTTCCGTTAATTTACTTAATCTAAAAATTATTTTTAACCCGAATTTAACTTTTAATCAAATATGAGCAAGATTGTTTAGAAAATTTCAATTGACATGTAATATTGTCGCTTGTTAATTAGCTATATAGATTTTTTTTGTATACTAAATGACGTGGTTGAAATATGAAAATAATTAAATACAATACCAATCAATGTCTATGCCGTCGAAATCATATTTTTTCAAAAAGTCCAGAACAGAATTGACGAATGTTTTCCTATTGGCAGTACTGCTAACCATTTTAGAGTATTTGTCCGAACCCTCATTCCAGCCACCCATTGAAATCATCATGGTTAAGTGCGGATTGACTCTGCGTAAATCCAACATGCGCCGGTACATACCTAAATAAAGCAGTTATATACAAGTTCATTTTTAGACAAGCATTTGTAAATTTACCCAGTCCCCATTCAATTCCACTCTTATAATCAGTGTCACCCAGGTCCAGATCATGTTCCATATACGCTATTTTATTTGTACTTTCATCTAATTTTGCGAATCCATACAACATATGTGTGCATAGGTTAGGATTGGATTGTTCAGGGTAAAACTGTATTATTAAACAATGGCACAATATAAACATATTTTCAAACAAGCTAGTTTTTAAAAATATTTTACCTTTCCTTTCCCATCTCTGTAGGCTGACCATGCACCCCAGTAGCATACAATTCTATATGGCTTATTGTTTTTATCTGGATAAATTTATTATTAATTTTAAGTTTTTTTTATTTATTCGAAAAAATTCTATTGAAATAAACTGACCTTTGGACGATTCACTAACAACAAGAACAGCACAAATAATCAATAAGTTTATAAAATAATTCATTTTATTAACAATTAATTAGAGATTATTAATAAAAACTTGTGTTGAGTAAGGGTTAAACGTATTGTTCTCTACACTTAACTCATTGTCTCTTTTTATACTTATATTCTTATCAAAATCACCAGGGATACATCCAGATAATAAGCTGACTAATCAGGCTTATATAATAATTCTTTGTAATTTTATCTGATTATTAGAGGTTCATCCGTATCTGATCCACGTAGTCTTGGTAGGAGAACTCTTATTATTATATTCCGCATTAATTTTAAAGTGGTTTTCTCTGTACTGCTTTAGATTGTCTCCGGACATAAGATTAGAGCTAGTACAGTTCGAAGAATTCTATAAAACTAATTTTATTTTTGAAAACAGTTCTCGGTATTTCTAATCTACTGTAGTTTAATTGTTAATTAATAAAATTAAAAATGAGCTGGACTACTTAACTCTATAACATTTATACAGTTAATTCTCACTATAAAATTTCGGATATAAGGAACAACGGCTTAATTGTTCGCACTAAAAATTGTGTACTCGATATACAGTACCTTTATATTAATATACCGTATTTATCGGCAAAACTATATATAGTGTACTCTCGTTATGGTGTACGGGTTTTTGCTTGCCTTTGCTCGTTTCTTATAGAGAGGTTTAACTGTATACACTGCATGATTTAGAAATACCAGTGTACAAATTATATTAATTAACAAAACAATTATTTTGAAAATAATATTTCCTAGAACATTTTCATGATTATGTGTTCAATTTATTAGTAATCGGAATAATTTAATCAAAATATCGATGAAAAATAAAAAACTGAATTGACGTCAGTTTTATTGCCTTTTAGTTAAGCTTAAGATTAATGAAAATTATTTTTATTTATTATTGTTTAGAAAATATTTTAATCGATAATCAGTGCATTTTCTAACTTCTAAGCAATAAAATGATCTTGTTTCTAATCTATTAAACTATATAGTATTCTGAAAAATTATTTAATTGAATCAATAAAATGATTAAATATAAAAGAAACATGCTCATTATTGGTTTACTGAACTTCGGCACATGTTAGCCTGGAAATGTTATTCTATTTTAAGTCAAAAATGATACTTGGTTGAGCGTGATGAATAAAGGTTTTCAATTAAAAAGAATATTTAAATAAAATTAGACTAGCATGATAATGTCTATCTAGATTAGAATGTCAAACAAATAAGAAAAAATTGAATATTTCTAATGAATTATTTGTGAATATTATTTGAATTTACAGTTCATTATATCATTGAGTTTTAGCCCAATATTTGTATGAAAAATATGTCAAACATGTGTTGCATAAGTATAACAGACAGAATCCTTTTAATGAGCTAGGTTATTGATCAATTTAGCAAGTATATATTAACTATAAACTAGAATACACAACCAGCTACGTGTCAATTTAAAATCTAGCTAGATTCAATTATAAATTCTTCGTAAAAAATCCACTTAAAGACTGTTATAATGAATAAAATTATATTTTTATTCAATATATTATTTACGTTAAGTAAGTATAAAAATAAAGCAAAAACTTATACGAAATTCACATTTTTTTGTATTTTTCAAAATCAGATAAAATCAATTGTGACAAAGGTATGTATGCAAAAATTAATCTGGATATATTTTTGAAGTAAATTTATAATTTAACCAACCAAAAGTTCCAGTCGCAAAGTTGCTTGATTATGTGGAGCATAAACCAAAGAGCCTAGCTGCTATACCACAGAAGCAATTAGGTAGGTTAATTTAATTGCATAATAAAAATATAATTAATAATGTACCTTGTTTGCTAAGTAACACCAATTGACAGCACCGTCTCAAGAAGCTACAAGGTACTGGACAAGTTTGGCGAAGAACTGCCGCTTTACGAAGGACTGTACTATACGTTGCAGAACAAGAAGACACAGAACTATTACGCTTACGGTTATCCGAATTTTTACGCCAATATTAAGTACTCGTATAAAAGCTTCTGGGTCAGGCTGATTAAATATAACGCCACCATCTATTCATTGGAGAATGATAAAACATTGACCTATTACTATATAATCAAGGCCAATGATGATTATTTTAACTTACAGTTCTCAGGTAAATAATAATAAATAATTAACAAGGGCAGGTATTGTTTTGCAGGGGAAGCTCAATCTATAAAGTCCAGTGTAAACATTTTTATACAAGCTATTCTAATTAATATGAAAATTGTAGAGGGTGATTGCGAGAATCAGTTCTTAATGGAAAGCGAACGAAGAGCTTATTGTTGTAACGATTGCGACAGTAATGGCGACAATGTTTTGTGGCGTTTCATTGAGAACCCGGATTATAAACTGAATGCTCTTCTCTCTGATATTCGATATGAAATTCCACTCAATGTAAGTACAAATACCTTAAATTACGAGAAAAGGTTCTTAATTGGTTCATTCACAAAGAACGTACAAATGTCAGACGTAATTTATGGTACATTTTTAACTTGCTAACATTTACAAAATGTTTGTAGGATCTACTGAATGATCAAGTTGACTCGATAAACCTGCTTGAAAAGCGAAGTCTGGCTATAAATAATTTGGAAATTCCCTTCAGAGCCAACCTAACCGTTACAGGTATTGCACCAAGGTTCGAAGTTGACAGACGCTTGGAATCTCATATTGTCAAAGTTCAGATGAGCAAGCAGAACTTGTTGAACGATGCAAAACTTGTCAATGAAAATAATACTGCCCTCTCATACGAAGTGCGCGGTGTACTCAAGGGCTCATTTGAACTAAACTGAGACAATCTGAACAACAAAAGGAACTAATTTTTAAAATAATACAAATAATTCAATAGATTTGTATAATTATTAATCCAATTATAATATGTATTAAAATAATATAAATTAAAATTTTATAGAAATAACGAGATATTCAATAAAAGACAAACATTTATTGCATTAATTATAAAAATGGCCAGGGCTACAAAAAAAAGAACAAGTTGTGAGGATTGATAATAACATAACGGAGTTTCTTATAATTGCTGTTTCTTAAGCACTAAGCCATGTCTTTGCGGTGAAGTGATAAGCATTTCCGGAAGCGGTTCCAGGTCCTTATTCAGACAGAACATCTGATTCGGTGTCTTCTGAAGAATACGCGTCAGCATTAAAACACTGAATACCTGTGGTATACTTGTCCCTGATACAATTCCTTTAGCCGACACCGAAGGGCTGGAAATGAGGGAATGACAGTAAATCCCGTTTTCTTTCTTTCAGAAATCTATTCGGATTAAACTCATTTGGATTTTGTCTTTGAATATTCGTTTAGCAAGATTAAAATCATTGACGAATATGACGGGCTTTGTTCCGATCCATACAGTTGTTATGTCACCAAATCTATCAGCGATTCTGAACAACACTTTCACAAAATTTTCTCTTTTTGTCAAATATACTAAAAATAGGAAAATATTTGAAATAATTTGAAATAAATGTTATTTTATTATAAATACACATAAAGTTGCCCAAAAATGGCACTGGAAAAGGTCCAGGTGGCATTGATCTAATTTTGGAATAAAACATGAAAACATAATAGCAGGCACAGACTACAAACAAACTGATCAGTGCTGTTTTGCTATTCGCCGATAAACTAAAGGCTGAGAATATATTCATTCTAACGATTATGTAATAAAACTTGAAATTAATGCTATATTTCAAAAGAAAAGTGTTTCCGAACAGATTCTGATATATATATATATCAAAGATGGCGAAACTCAACGGCTCTAGGGAGTCTAGGGGAGTGTAAAATGGCGGATTTTGCCTAAAAACCTAGGGGGTCTAGGGGGGGGGTATTTTCGAAAAGCAAGATGGCCGCCACAATGGCGAAAAAATTGCGTTTAAAATTGAAAATGGCCGATATTGACCGAATTTCGACCAATTTTGGCTTAATTTAGGTAAGCCTTCGGCGTCATTTTTGGTATAGGTCGCGAGAAAAAGTCGACGGGGGTGTCCCTCGCCTCGTCAAAACCTAGGGGGGTGTATTTTGCAGATTTTAAAACCTAGGGGGAGTATTTTGGCTAGACCCCCTTCTTCGCCATCTCTGCTTAATTTAATAAAAGGTTAATTTTTTCTCAACTTATCCGGTTGTGGTCGCAGAGAAAATCATTGCTTAGTACAGTTAGACATACGCGTTCGCTGCTTTCAACGCCCCTGGTTTATGCCAGCATACCTAAACAGCTGTATGCCAGCATTGCTATTCTTGTAAACAAGTCTTGAAATTATACTACTATAATATAATACATTGGTGTTATTTGTATACTGTAACCATGGTTACTGTGTAACTGCATACTAAAAATTAAGTGCTGGCATAAGTGCTGCTCCCGGTTGTGATCGTGGCTTCCCCTACACTAAAAGACTAACTGGTTCAGGTTGACTGCATTGCGCTTGTGATGGGTTTTTCCTCTTATGTTAAGTCTTTGTGGAGTTTTCCTATTAGTGTTGAGTTTTGTTTTTATTATTGTTTTTGTTTTCTGTTTTTAATCACTAATTGTCTATTAAATTGATTTGTGTAGTGATTAGTGCTTAGGATCGCCAAACTCTCCGGGCCTGAAATGGCCCCAGTGGGTGAGCGGATGTTGAAGTGGTGAGTGGTGTGTTCGGTGTTGTGTGGTTGCGGTTGTGTGTGTTTGTGATGATATTTTTTCTTTTTCTTTTTATTTTCCCGGGCAACATTCAAAAATGCTGCTATGGTGTGGCACTTGTTCGAAGGCCAGAAAACACTTATTGTAGCGAGACGTGGCTTGTGTGTGTCTCGTGTGTCCTTAGGGTCGGCGTTGAGCTCGGTGGAAGGACATATAGGAACGCGTCCTAATGTGGAAGTGTTTTGTGAGGCTTCGGTGACGAAGTGTTGGTTTTGGGGACTGGTGTGGCCAGTCGTTGGACTGTGTGTGTGGTTTGTGCTGAGGTTTTTTAGTCAACAGACTATTGGGGTGTGTGTGGACTGTTGTGGCCAGTCATGGCAGATGACTCGCTGTCACTCTGTTGTGTTGCGGTTTGGTTGTGTTCTGTTGAGTGTTGTGGTGATTGGCTTGTGTATGACCAGACCGCTATTGACCTGTGTCGAGCCAAGTCGATATGCCGCCGAAGAGATGTCTAATTTGTCAGACCATACTCTTGTTCTTACAGCATTTGTTGGCTCACGTTGGGAGAGTGGAGGTCAAAGATGAAAGGTAATCATAGCCAATATGTGTGGTGAGTGGTGGTTTCGGCTGTAAGCCATATGTGGGTTGTGTTGAGTGGTCTGTGTGTGTGGCCAAACCGTGCACTTCTTGACGGCGACGAAGTCCTTACGTGCAGGAAGACCGTGCTAAGACTGGTGTCGATTACACGTAAGTCCTGAAGACTTTGAGTCGAAGTGTTGGTTTGCCGTTGTGTTGAGATGGGTTGTGTTGATGGGTGAATGAATGTGAGTAGTTTTCTCTCGACATTTCGGTCGGAACTGTAGTTTTACGACATTGCGGTCGGTTGTGGTGATTACTGTTGTGGTGATGGTTGGCTATCGTCCTGTTGTGTGGTGGACGATGACTGCGGTGATTTGTCGGCCGTAGTTGGTGATGGCCGGTCAGGGCAATCACTATGCCAATGATAAGCAGTGATACCTTTTTTTCTGCAGAAACTACACGGAACGTAAGACTTTTTCTTAGTGTTGGTGTTGTTGTTGTCCGTGCGGTCTCGCTGATGACCAGTTGCCGAGGTGTGGCTGTGTTCGCGGCAGTGACTGATCGTGCAGTTAGTTTTACCACATTTCGGTGGAGCTGGTGATCGTGTCTTGTCGAGAGCAGTCTCAAGTCTGGACGCTCTTCGAAGCCAATCTTCAGTTGACTTGATGTCGAAGCCGATCATTGATGTCTTGTAGGCTTCGGGTAGTCCTTCGGTTAACGCGTCGCACTTGTGTTCGTCGGACATTTGGATACGGTCTAAGTGTAACATTTTGTCGTCGAAATAGTTCTTAACTGATTCTGACCGTTGTAGTCTTCGATTTTGGATTGCGATGACCGGCGATATCAGGACATTGTCGAATCGCCGTATGAATGCGTTCTTGCACTCTGTCCAACTAATCGTGTTGAGCTGTGGTGCGATCTTCTTGGAGAAGAACTCTAATGCGTCTTGTGATACGTAGGACATCAGTTTTGACACTTTGCCGATGTCTGTGTTAGCGTTTGCTGTGATGAGAACGACTTCAAATAGGTTAAGCCAACCGCTGATCCGTATTTTATTATGACCGGTGTAGAACTCAAGCTTCTGGTCTCTGTGCCGTGAGTTCGGTGTGAGCGGTGTGTTTGGTGATAATGGAAACGCTGTTTATTGTAACGCTGGCCAGTTGTATGCGTTGGGAACCGGTGCAAAGGCCACGTTCTGTTGGTACTGCTGTTGTTGTTGTTGTGGCACCGCCTGAGGAACCGCTTGAAACAATGGTTGCGGTAGTGGTTGAACGGCCGGTGCTTGTGGCACATACTGTGCTTGTGGTGTAAACTGTTGTAGCGTTACGTGTGGTAGTGGTGGTGGTTGTGGGATAATGGCTGAAAATGTAGGGAAATTGCTAAAAAGGGAGGAAAATGGCTGAAAAAGCAGGGGAATTGCTGAAAAAGGCAGGGGAATTGCTGAAAAAGGCAGGGAAATGGCTAAGAAATGGCTGGGAAATGGCTGGGAAATGGCTGAAAAGGCATTGAAATTGCTGAAAAGGGAGGAAAATGGCTGAAAAAGCAGGGAAATTGCTGAAAAAGGCAGGGAAATGGCTAAAAAGGCTAGGAAATAGCTGAAAAAGCAGGGAAATGGCTGAAAAGGCATTGAAATTGCTGAAAAGGGAGGAAAATGGCTGAAAAAGCAGGGAAATGGCTGAGAAAGGCAGGGAAATGGCTGAAAAAGGCAGGGAAATGGCTGAGAAATGGCTGGGAAATGGCTCAAAAGGCATGGAAATTGCTGAGAAAGTCCTTTACTAACAGCGGAATAGGCTGAAAATGGCTGGAAAATGGCTGGGAAAAGGCTGGGAATGGTTGAGAATGGCTGAGAAAGACTGAAAAAGGCTGGGAATGGCTGAGAAAGGCTAGGAAATGGCTGAGAAAGGCCGGCTGAGAGATAAGCTGGGAAATTATTTAGAAAGGCTGTGAAAGGCTAGGAACTAGCTAAGAAAGGCAGGAAAATGTCTGAGAAAGACTAGGAACTGGTTGTGAAAGGCTCTGTGGATTTAAAATGGAGAAAATGACGGTCAGGTTGTAAATTCAAGCTATCATTGGTAGCTGAATCAATAAATCTGTATTACTCTAAATTCTACGGAGCGGAGTTAACGTAATATTGCTATCAGTCTTGTTTATTATTGTTTTTGTTTTCAATCACTAATTGTCTATTAAATTGATTTGTGTAGTGATTAGTGCTTAGGATCGCCAGAAATTATATTCAATTTTCAGACATTCAGACAAGTTAGTGTCACTGCATAAGTACTTTGTACTAAGCTTTGTCAAGGAAAATGAAATTTGTTCAACTTCCAATGAATAGAAAGAGATTATCGGAAAGAAGAAATACTAAACTCACCATACTCTGAAAAGCTGAATGAAAAATATTTTCATATTACTTAAAATCACTTGGTTTTGGTGAATAAAAAATTTAATAAATTTAATTAATCACTGATTGATTTCATATTGAATTTGAAATTTCCATAAATTGGATATTTGGGCCCAAATCGTCCCTTGTGTTTCGATGCCTTTTGCGAGTGGAGAGTAACTTGACAAGGATGAACTGACTTTTCGACATTTTCTTTCCGGTTCAACATATTCCTCAAATTCGGGCATAAATAGTGTGATGTCAGGCCTCATCAGATGCTTCTTGAATGTCCCACATCGTTGCCACTTATCACTGGTCAGCTCCAATTTCTGCTGTTCCTCGGCTGACATCCAGTCCTTCTTAATATATCTGATATAATCATTCAATTCTGTGCCGTAAAGATGTGACGGACTCTTTATAACGGGATATTTGTCAGGTTCATCGTACCAGCTATTGAAATAAATATACTTGTAAGTTGAATTTATAAATAATCGAATAAATTTAGGCATGATATTCTATCTCTCACATATCTTCAACTCCAGTCAATTTAACAATTGCTTCCTTTTTATGGAAGCTATGTATAACGAAAGTTTCATTGATGCTCATATCCGACCAGAATGTGAACAAGACGGCACACATTTCTTCTTGTGCTCCCTTTCCGTTGTTTGAATAGAATAGAATAAATTTTAGTATAGTATAGTATAGTATAGTAAGGTGTGACAGGAAGAATTTGAATAGTTAACCATGAATGTCTGACTGAAGAACGAGTCCAGACAACATATGAAGTTGAAAGGAATTGAGAAGATTTTCACTGGAATTTTGCACAAATGACAATATGCAATCTCAGTTTGTTCTTAAACTCCCTTGTCAGTTATATTGACTACATTTTTTACTGGTATTACTGCCATAATGAGTATAATGCAGATAGCATTTATCTCAACTTTTGAAACGATATTTAAATCATTATGTACCTATGGTGCGATGAAGAGTACTTGTGCTTTGCGTTTCGAACAATTTTCGTCTTAATTGAATAGTATATTAGAGTATTGTTCACATATTCTATTTTAAATATCTAAAAGTTTATTGAATTCTGAAAATTTTTTATAGTGAGACACTATATATCAAGGTTTCGAAGCACAAATAATTATGAACGAAAAATTACACACCTGTCCGACTCCTTGCGGACAATAATCATAAGACCTTTCTTTAAGATTCGGCATATATTTTTCGTAGATTTTCTCCTAAAATATTCATTATTTCTGACGGGAACTTGAATTATTACACTCTCCTGCCCTTGTCATTCATTTCTTTCTATATGAAACCAGATTCTCTAGGTACAACTGAACTTACACATTTTTGGTGATGAATTTTCATTAACTTAATTCTTCACTTGATAAGTGAACTTTGGATAATGAGAAGACACTAGGTTTGGCCAAGACGTATTTGCCCTTAAAATGATATTTATTGATGAACCTTTCAAATGGATTAGGCTTATCTTTAAACATAGACTACATCACCTGAATCTAAGACCTCAAACTCGGAAAACCTTCTACACTCAGTGCTAAACAACCAATATTTTATGCAAAAATGTAAATACTTTCGGAAGTTTTTAATGATAAGAAGCTTATAATGGTTTATACGTATACTAGAAAACATTAAATTTGATATCTGATCAATCTGCGTTATAATACCATATAAAATCACATCATTCAAAGCTTCACGTGTTTATTTATATGTTGCTCTACAGAAAATTGCCAAATATTTTCCTGACTTCCAGTCTTTAGTTGAGTACAACTTTTTAATTTTTGATTAAAAATATTTTATAATTTTCTAACGGATAATAGACTTTTGATTAGAAATCGAAAAAATTAATAAAATTAATTGAATTTGCTAGATAATGTCCATAAATGACCTGCCAAACAGGTTATGTCAACGTTATAATAATTAAGCTTTATCTCAATTAATATGAAGTATTTATTTTTAAAACTGAATACTCTAGATTGAATATGGACAATCTATGCCTAAGCTATTAAACCAACGATGAATTATTACTTAAGATTATTTGTTATTTACGCTATTAATGATTAAGATCTAAGGCGCTAAACAATATAAGTCTCTTAACATAGTCCTCTCCATAGAAAACAATGTATTTAGGAAAAGTAATTAGGAGCGAGAAATTAATAATTTTTATTAAGACATTATTTATTTCGGGCGTGTCTCCTTTACCGCACAACTCGTGGACACTGCTATTTACCAAAACAACAACGAGTTCAGCCTTCACTAATTGTTATATGCGGTCACCGAAATATTATAATATATAAAAATAATTATTAATATTTTATATGAGAAACCGCTTACGATTGTTGGTAGGTTTTGCGCAGATGTATTATAAGTGCATTCGACGACCATTTTATCACCGGATAATATTTTGCGTGTTGGTGACAATTTGAGCCATCCTTGTGCCTCGTTCGCATAATGGACCATGTCGGTCAGAGGTGCGAGCTCTTTACTGTTTCTAATATGACGAACTTTGACTCGTGAAGCTATGGCCGGTTAGTTTTTTAGTTAGAATAAAGATAGTCATTGAATGACAATAATACCGAAAGCGTGTGTATGGCCTAAGACTGCATCAATCATAAGCCCATTCGAACCAATTCTCTGGAGAAATCATAATTATTTTTATGAAGATATTTGATATTCAATTTAATACTTCATCGAAACAGTAAGTGTTGTAGTAATGTCTGGTCAGGAAACTGGGCTGTCGTGCGGGCAGTATGAATGAATAGTCTTTCATATCTCGATCCCGGGTTGCGGCCAGATCGAGAATGTTCAATTTGTGAGGCCTCATTTGGGCGGTCGTCCATAACTGCAAGTTATGTGTTAGGAATATATTCGGGTCATTCTTCAAGTTCTTTGTATGTATCTGAAGAATGAAGTATTTGGTGATTCCAACATCAGGAAAAATATTCCAACCCGCCTCTTTTGGCGCGGTGTACTCCTGCTCATAGTTTATAGATCCGCTTACAAGTTGATTAAAGCACATTTTCAGAGGCTCCGGAACAAATGAATTAATATCTTGGCATTCGAATGTGTCGTTCAGATGTTTGTCGGCCTCGACGGGATCTAATGTGCTGTCGCACTGCCAGATGTGAACGTGCCGTACGATGTGGTACAGATGAGTTGGGATCGTTATCCTGCGGTGCTGTCCAAAATGAAGGGAATTCGATCAAAATTCCGACAAGCCAATTGCTAGACGGGCCATTCGCCCGAAATTCTATTTGCCCGAGGCCATTCGCCTGACATGGTATTTGCCTGACATTCTATTTGCCCAAAAATTGAATATCATGATTCCACGCGCGAACTTAATTACTAAGTAGATTATTTGAATTCCTACGCAGAGACATTAGTCTCAGTAGAGAAAACTCAATTGAGCAAGCTGTGTTGATTTCACACCTTCCATGAGGCAAATTGCATGTCGGGCAAATTGCATCTCGGGCAAATGGATTGTTGGAAAATGACCTGTCGGGTAAATAACCTGTCGGGCAAATGGCATGTCGTAGAATATTATGTCGGACAAATGTCATGTCGGGATTTTGTGTTTGTCCCAAATGGAGGGCAGAAAAGATGGCATTTTGCAAAAGATGTCATTAACATTTCAGATGAATTTCAGGCACAAACCCTATATTTTGAAAGCAATACCGGTCAAGGCAATTGCAAGCAGTGGCTGCAGGATGTATTAGCCAATTTGTAGATTTCACTAGTTAAGTAGACAACCGAACTTCCAAATTTTCACCCACCGTTGCAGTACTAGATTTCTTGTTATTCAAAGAGTTTCGTAAAAGCATTTCAAATACTGACAACTGAGTAATAATTTAATTCTGATAATTAGTTTTGAAAAATTCTATTTGAAAGCTATAAATATATTGATAGCTTAGACTTGTCTGCATTGAACTAATGGCTTAGCATTTGGGAATTAAATCAAATTCAATGTTAAAAAGGGATTGAAAGAAATTAAATTTTTTACTTGAATTTTAAAGCGAATTCATGCATAAAACTTCTTACCCTGACTATTTGCCGTGGTCCTTTAAGTACAACTTTATGGAAGTTGCATGCATAGGTGCTCAGTATCGGAACATTGTACTCAATGATTGAAAATATAAAAGTTATTTTTTGATATTTAATACTAATTACAGGAATTTGACTCACATTTTCAAATTGGATATTATATATCTCTATATCTGATTCGGGCAAATATGGTTCCGGCTCAATTTTTAATAGATTAACAAATGAAGTGCCTTTTTGCTCATGCTTTTGAAGATTTACAGCACTAACAGGATCTGAGTCCCCATATGCCCAGATTATGTTTGTCATCTCAAAACTCAGAATCTCTATGTCTTCCAAAGAGTCGCATGTCTTGTATGGCCGATGAAAGTCCAGAACAGTATGGCTTGTGTTTTGGAAACTGTTGTCCAGAACCCAGTCCTGACTTTTATCGATGGCAGGCATAGCGTAGTAATCAGCAAATCGGTCCTGAAATCAATTTTATTGTATTAGTTATTGAGATTTTGTTGAAAATTCGGCTCAAAATACGTGGAAAACAGTCTGTCCATCGTGTTTGACCCAGCCCACCACCATGTCACTTTGAGGCATGTAGCCGTGATTCGATATTCCGAAACCTACCCAACCAGTTGTCCTGACCTCTACCCGAAAGTACATACTCTCATGAATGTCGTCTTTTCTCCACTTCATAAAGTATTTGTCGTTCAATACCATTGTTTTAATCGTTTTCTCGAAATTGTTTTCGAGACTTATTGTTTGGCCAAAAATATCTGCCATTAATAGAATGACTGATAGAATTAGTTTGAACCTCATTATTTAATTTTAAATCTACAAGAATTTATTCAAGTCTTAATAGTTCTACACTCAGTCTGAAAATGGCGTCAAATTGAAATATGTTTTTCGTTAATTATATTAATGATATTAAATAAAAATGACAGGGATGAACAAACTGAGGGCTTATTTTTTCACAGGTTTTGTTCAAATGTTATCATTTCATAAACAATTTTAGCCCATTCTTCGGAATTAAGGCTAACTGAGCAACTCTGCTCTAAAAAGTATTAACCCAGTGATTGATTGGATATTTTACTCACATCCGTTGATCCGGTCCGTCCTGTATCAGACATAATTTCATGCAATTATAGGCAACATTCTATTGAGCCTAATCGCGAAAACAAAAAAAAATAATTGTGTGCTTATGCACGACTCATTGCATCATCTGCACAGTTCAGTCAAAGGTTTGTTTGATGAGTGAACTCAACTTTCTATCACTACATAGCCATAAGCGTGACCTAGATTTTCATACAAAAAAGCACGAACGTTATTACCAGCGAGTATACCAGGGATCTAATGGTGATAATTTTGACCTTTAGAAGATATTTGGGTCAATCTGTATTCATATCTATAGATCAAAATGTGCTGCAGAGCCAATGCGGGCGTATAAAGACGTAATGTCTCGGACAGGATTGCATTCAAGTACTCGAGTTTCGCCAGTTCTTCGTAACTGATCTTTCCGTTGGAATCCATAGCAGACATGACTTCTTCGTTCAGTCTTTTCTGAATCAATGGATTTACTGCTAATTCATATGATCCGAATGCTAATGTAGTCGCAGTCGTCTCAGACCCGGCTACAAAGAATGTGATAGCCTGAGCAATTACTCCATCCTGGGTCAGACGTTTATTAACCACATTTGTATTCAATGTCGTCCTCTTCACAGATAACTCATTCGCGCCCTTATATGAGAGAACAGTTACGCCGATTGAGTCACAAAAATTAATTGAATTTTAGAAATGTCTCATTCATTGCTCCCATACCCTATACCAGGGTACAATACAATACAATACCTTCATTCAAATAATGTGTTTCATTGCCATCACTTTCCTCATGACTACAATCCTTATCGATCTCCGTATTGATTAGTAATTGTATGAAATCTTTAAAAGTCTTATTACTTTTGGGCCTATTATTCATTACATGATGTGTGACCTCTTTGAAAGATTCAAGCGAGTCATTAGCGCCCCTTATTTTGAACAAGTTGACCAATGAGCTTGGTAATAGAAACATCAAGATCATTACTGGAATGCTCATTATGTTTGTTATGTTCATTATGTTTTCCATATTTAATACGAAAGGATTGTCTTTGTCTTTGTATGGATTAGTTTTGGTGGCGAAAGCACCGGTAGATATGACGTGTATTCAATACTTGCCGTACATATGCTTTGCATTGACCTCAATCTCATCTATCAAAGCACGAACGTTATTACCAGCCAGTATACATTAGATCTTCTTGATCATATAGCCCCTTCTGGAAGTGTGACGACCCAGAGATCTGTCGAACTGTGCGAACCAAAACCAGAATTCAAACAAAGTATAGAATCAATTGATTTATTTCACAGTTTTGCTGACAAAACAAATATACGGTTTGATAACGACAGGCTCCCAGTCCTTGATGTCGACCATATCCGTGCATATACTCGTGCAGATCCAAAGGCGGTGCAGCGATGAACACAATTTAAGGCAAGAATTCTGCGGTTTTCAACATTTTGAGGCACTATTCGTATTCAAAGATACGACAAATATTGTGTTTTGTCTCTAATAATGAAATCATATTTGTTTTGAAATACCTGTGGACTCACATTCTGCCGGATCTAATGACGGAACGAATCGAGCGGAACGAAACGAACGGAACCGAACGAATTTGTTGCCGTACAGGTGCTCCTGGAACTAATCCAATTCCAGGTATTTACTATCCGCAATGTCCGCTTCCATGATATCTCTGCGCACGAAATGGTATTGCTTTCCGTCCTGTTCTCCATCTCTAATAGGCCGCGATGTGTGCGGTAATGGTGTGGCGAATCGGTCGGTGTCGTAGGCTATCATTCGAGTCTTCAGTGTTCGCCTCCCGACGCCCTGCGCGCCCACAAGGATAAGCGTTTTGCGCTCGAATGGAGGCGTCCGACAGACCTCTTCGTACAGCAGGAGCTCTGCCTTATCGAAGTCGGCGTTGGCCTGAAGTGGTTCGGATGGGAAGGAAAATATATTTGTAGTGAGAGAAAGGGAGCACAGGTAGGTCTGAGTGACCTTTTCTTATAACTGAATTGTTTTGAAACTAAGGATCGCTTAATAAATGATTTGTTCGGAAATAAAATCTAATTAACGGTCGATATAGTAGTGAAATATGAGAGCACAGGTAGTCTACGGCCATACCTGCAACTGATACATCTCTTTCTTCTTCTTTTTGGTGATCTTTGTGCCGCAAATACTTGTTTTCGTCGCGTAATCGAACTCTGGTCTGACGAACGCCCGGCGCCTCTCTTCCAGTTCCTGGGATGGTATGAGTCCTGCGTGACTGTGCGGTGCGTCCAGACTCCTGGCCTGCCACCAGTTCGGGTCCTCAGTGTTGAGGATCTCCAGTATGTCTCCCTGTTTGAAGGCCAGACCCACTTCACGGCACGGGAGTAGAGTGTCCTCAGTTGGGTCGTAGTTATAGAGCGCTCGCATATAGCATATGGAGGGCTGTATTGAGTCGCGAGTCGACGGACAGACCTTCAGAGTCAGTCCTCCCTTGCATTTGCGCAGCTCTTCCTGAAGCTGTTCCGGACCTGTGATCTCAACGCCATTGGCCTCCAGAATGGTGTCCCCGACGTGTAGTAATCCCTGTCTGTCAATCTGACTGCCGGCCAGTATTCGCGCAATGACTACCATTCCGTCCTCCACTGAAACTGTCATTCCTTTCGAGCGAATCGTTGGACAAAAATATATAATTAATTATAAAATAATTTTCAATTCAGTAATGCATTCAATGCTTAATATTATTAAACAATTCATAGCTATTGAGTCGAACCGAAGAAATACATTAACTTTGAGAACAAGTCTTATATAAGAAAAGAAGAGAAAATAAAAACCAAAACTTGTATTCAATTCAAACAAATAATAATAATTTGTATTCAAAAAAAATGTGAAAAAAATATAATAAAAATCCAATTCAATAGTAAAGCAAACAAACGATTGAATCGCTTCCGGAAAGACATCCGGAACTGAAGTCAACCGAAACTAATGAAGAAAACTGTCGGAAAGGCATCACATTTAGCATCCATAGCACCCGATGCTTACCGAGCGGCTCATTGTCGGTC
Organism: Eueremaeus valkanovi; assembly: GCA_034693305.1. Lineage (NCBI taxonomy): Eukaryota > Metazoa > Arthropoda > Arachnida > Sarcoptiformes > Eremaeidae > Eueremaeus > Eueremaeus valkanovi. The sequence goes on from JAQIWA010001117.1 coordinate 19,927, forward strand.
TTGCGGATGCCGACCATCCGTATGGCATTGGCCGCCACGTCATCGCCGGCCTCACTGCCGAACACATCCATCTCATAGGTCTGGCCGTCGCCCGGGTCTGAGGGGTCGTACTCCCTGTGCACAACGTTGTCGTGTGCCTCTGCCAGGCCGGCCACGTGTGGGTTACTCAGCAATAGGTTCAGTTCGGCCGCATTCCTGTTCTTAAGACTCAATTTACTGCACATTTGCTTCACGTCCTGTAAGAGCGAAGACGTCTCTCCCGACTGGCCTTCGGTCGACGCTTTGCGCGCTTTCATCGCATCCGACGCTTAATTATGTCTTTAATTAATTATTATTTTTGTTATGAAATTAGTTATTGTTTTAAATATTATATACAATTGATTGCAGTTTTAATTAACGTATAATTTGTTACAAAAATATATGAAAATTATTTTTTAGTTTTTAATTCAGCTTAAAGTCATTTAATTACTGGGAGTGTAAACATAGACTGGATTTTAGTTTATATTCGCTTATATTGTGTGATATATTTGGTCTGTTTTGTCTGTGTGTATGTAATGGCTGTTTTGCTGTATTTTTGTGCTAATAAATAGTTACAAAACTATTTTTGCTGTTGTTCTGTATGTCTGGTATGTTGTGGTAAGGAATGTATGATCTGTTTTGATTGTATGCCTGTGTAATGATTGGCATACTTTCAGCCCAACCCGAGCTCAGGCGCACCCATGTTAGTCACTGAGCGCTACAATTAAAATTAGCCATGTCATTGATAATTATACCGAATAGAATAGCAATTATCATATTTTAGGTTCAAGAATGCTGATGGTCTAAATAGGCCCGTGCACATTATAAATTATAGATGTGCAAGGGCGGTATAGTCAGAATTTACGAACTTGCACATTTCTAATGCTTAGATAATTGATTGAATTTTATTATTAACTTCGTTGTAGTCCGGGTCCGCATTCACTTTATTAATTGCTTCTGGTTACTTTCTTGGGATTCTTGGATGACCCACATCTTTATTAATTTCCAAACATATTGATTGAAGTATAGATCAGACGATAAATATATTTATTTTAATTTTATAAATAGTTTCAAAAATTCATATAAAATAATAATAAATTGAATTTTATTTTAACTAATAATTGATTAAAAATACATTGAAATTAAAATCAATTATTATTTGCATTTCTCGT
>JAQIWA010001118.1:0-21083 GCA_034693305.1 Eueremaeus valkanovi
AATAACAATTCTGGAGCAAATTCTCCCGGGTTTAAGGGGTTATTTCGATCCAAGATCACAATACAAGTAATTTAAGAGATCATACGGAATAAATTTTACAAGATAATCGAGGGGCAGCTTGGACATTACAAGTGAGCCGGGTCCTTTCTCATTCAATAACTTCTAATTTAATTTCATAGCTAAACAAAATTTTACTAAATATTCGAATAATTGAAAAATCCTATAAAAACAATATGACCAGGAAACTTAGTCAAAATGCCCCTAAGGTCTAAACGAATGGCCCGGACTCGATGGGATTCGACGTCAAACAGTTTGTCGAAAAGTGGTACTTCAATTTAGACCCAATGATTGGCTCAATTCTTCACTTTGGACAAAGTACCCTGACTACTACCCCTCCCTTACATCGCTGAGTTACATAGCGAATTCAGTTGAATATACAATGTACTAAACTGTACTAGCTATTTTATCAGATAATGCTTTGTTTACATAAGGATTACATAAAAACATTAGAAAATATTTTCTGATTGATTATCAAATTATTATTGTCTCAAAAAACTAATATATTATTTCGACTCAAATTCTTTGTCATATGCTTTCCGCCTGAAGTAATGTGGCACTGGTCAGTTCATGTTTTTGATTTTAGATCTTTTTAAAATCAAGAAAACTTATATAAACTTTTGTTTTGATTTATTTAGTTCTTCAAAAAATTAATTTAAGAATAGCCCTGCTTGTTTTATAGGTTAACTGGCGTTAAGAAAATAAAAATAAAACAAACGAATAGTAATTATTAATTATTATTCAAACGTTTAAGACCAGAGATAGGCAATGGGTCTGACGACAGGGGGGGGGGGTATGCCAAAAAATTTTGCCAAAAGGGATACAATGAATGACTTTTGAGGCCCAAAAGTGCCCCATTTTCGCGTTTTTTCCTCGAAAAGATGGAAAATTAGAGGGGGGTATGCCTGAGCAAAATCACAGGGGGGTATACCCCTACGTGTACCCCCCCATTGCCTATCTCTGGTTAAAGTGTGTATAGAATGGGATTCTATTCTATGCGTCAAATGATTATTCAATTCATTGATTCGCAGATCATATCAATTATTGCTTTGATTGAGAACTACAACAACAGTCGTATTGTCAGGTCTTTTCATTTTCAGCACAAATAGATTTTTTGATGTCTTTCTCCAATTTGTTTTCTAAACATTTTCAACAAATAATTCTCATTGAAATTGTAGACATGTTTTCATTTTCTCATTCATTTCTCTCTAATCTAATCTAAATTTATTTTAAAATTAATTAATATAAATATAAATAATTCTATATTTAATAATTGAATGAGTATTAAACCATTAACTTATCACATAATCAAATTTACCAAGGTCCTGGTTAATTTTGAAGTGGAATATTCTATTACAATAGTAAGAACCCCGAACATTATGGTAGAAAATGTTGAATAGACCTTTAGTCTTTTGTTCCACATTAATCTCTATCTAAGAATGCTTTCAAACACTATATGATCCGTATATTTAATGACAAATAATGTGATATTAATATTGACTAAGTATTGGCTATTTTAGAGCGAAAATTCTTTATAAATATACCCGGACTCTGGGTCCCGGAGCCATTTTTCCTATGATTTATTTGACATTGTTGGACAAACCCATTCATAATTCTAATATATTTTTATTTTGAAATTCATTTTTATTTTATGAAATTAATCCATATATTCATAGACGAAGAATAACTAAAACAATTCTAACGACTCGTAATTTGAATTTTAAATTTAGAATTCAATAAAATAATATTAATATTCAGATCAAGTCTAATATATTAAACAAGTTTACTCCAGTTTTATATTGATCAAGGACATAACTTACGTTAGATTCTCTTAACTTTATAATTAAATATCTAATTAAAGCAAATAATAGAATATTCAGTCATTAAGTATAAGATAGTTCTGGAAATCTAATGATTTATTCTAATAGTTATATATTATTAGTGTCTTCTCTGCTATTAAATCATTTAATGGATGAGAATTGAAAGCATTCAAAATTAAAATTTATTTTCAGTGGAAAAAATTTTTCCTTTAATATTATGCAATACTTTCATAAGTTTTTCATTTTTTTTTTGAATATTTGTTGAAAAATATCGTAAATAATTACATAAATACACGCATCAGAAAAGACAATGAAGAACAATATGACCCGCAATAACATTGAGTTTAAATCATTTGTCTATTTATAGATAAATTGACGATTTTTTCTGTGAGTTTAGTATAATTTTTTGATTGTTTTGTGTTTACGAATTGTTATGTGAAAAGTCGAACAATGCCTTTGACTGGATTCAATTTGAATAGGGTTCTACCAGCTAATCTGATCAAATTAGATGCCGGGTCTCATCTGTATCGCATCGGTCTGTCACTCAATATATTTGGTTTTAAGAAAAGGAGTTTATTTTACAAACCATTACTTGTTTTCATTGTTTTACTTCAAATATTGATAAGACATATAATTTTAATTGTTTTGCCCGAAAAATCAAAGGACTATTACATATATTCGGGTGATTTGGGTTACTTCACAGGCGCCAGAATACAGGCCGATGTTCTGGTCATTTTCACAGTATTAATATCATTCTTATCTCAAATTCATAACTACTTTAATCACATAAATGGCATAAAATCACTCGATTTGAGAGTTTTAGATATGATATCGGGCTCTATATCACCAAAAAGTATTGGTTTGACTAATGAGCGAATTGTAATCAAATTAGTGAAAGTCATTCGCTATTCACTTCTTTTGGCCAAACTCTGCACCAAATCTCTGCCTGTATTCACATTCTTTACAGTACTTATACTGTTTGCGACAAATGTCTCGTTCAATATATTCTTATGTGTTGTCATTCCACACGCATTCCTATGGGCTGTAAATGTTCACTACTATTATAATATAATTATTTGGCAATTCGTTTACTATTACATAATTACTTATTATCTTAATTGTAAACTAAAAATATTAAATCTAAGATCAAAATCGATTCTGAATAACAAAAATAAGAAACACTTATCAATGGATGTCAAGAGATTATTACACGATTTTAATTGCGTTTACATTGAGATATGCGAACAAAATATGAATTATTGGTCGAAATTCCTATTCATTATTTGGATTACTATTAGTTTAATAATCGCTTCGCTAACATATTTAGTATTTTTCGGCAAAACTAATATAATTATAAGTTTCTGTTTTTCTGCTTTCAATTTGCTATACATTATAATTCTTGGTTTTGTTATACGTATTTCTGCAGCAATTTATAGCGAATCTAATCATTCGTATCCGATATTGCATTCCTTGTTTCAATTGCTAAATAGAAATGCGATTTATACCAAAATCAAAGTATGTAAACAGCAATATTTCATATATCAATATATATCCTGGTATTCACAAAAATATAATCATTTTATTATGAATTACTTGTTTACAGCTCTTGAATCTGATTCAAAGGAATAGCGAGAAAAGTATTGGCTTTTATTGTTGGAAATTATTTATTATAAATAACTTTAGAGGATATGATGTAATTATTATTCTGTTTTTCAATAAACAAAATATATTTAATATTTATTTTTTATTTATAGATTCTTTCGATGACTGTTATCCTATTTCTTAAAATTATCGAAATTTCTAATTACAGTTAAAAAAAAGGAGATTTGTTTGGATTGAGCAGGTGCAAATGAATTTGTAAATAAGAGGGTCACCCTGATTAATATTAACTGTAAATTTTTCTCAACATTTAATTAAAATATTTGCAAAATATTCGCAATTTTATTATATTTATGATTAACTGAATAACAATTGTTAACCGAATTATCTATTTTATAGTCAGTGTTATTTTCACTGAGGAAAATAAATATTGCCTGGATCATTTGATCAAGAATGTTCAATTAAATATATCTTGATAAGATTTAAAATTTTGTAGGGCTACTTAATTTTAGCAGAGATGCCTTACTCAAGAGATAGGCAATGGGTCTGACGTCAGGGGGGTTAAGCCAAAATTTTGCCAAAAGGGGTACAATGAATGACCCAATTTTCGCCCAAAAGTGCCCCATTTTCGAGTTTTTCCGCAAAACTTCCGAAAATAGAGAGGGGAGGGTCGGCCAAAATCCAAAATCACAGGGGGGTTACCCCCACCTGTGCCCCCATTGCCTATCTCTGATTTAAACTGAAATATTAATAATTGATGAATTGATGGGTTGGTGTAAATTAAAATTTATACAGAATTAAGTGTTTACTTAAATTGAATCTTAACTAAATATTGAAATTAACTTGATTATTGCATTTCCTTTAGTTTAACCGGTTTAGTCTATTTAGTGTACAATAGAATTATAGTGTTATTCCGTTGAATAGAAACGAATGAAAACAATAAGCAATTGAACTAATATTTTGGAGCAATTTGTATAACAGAATATGTTCAGTGATAGGCAATGGAGAGGGGTATAGGGGGTCAACTCCTCCCTGAGATTTTGGCTGAGGCTTACAACCCTCTGTTTTTCGATGATTTGGTGGAAAAACTCGAAAATGGGGGCACTTTTCGGAGAAAGAATTAATTGATTGCACACCTTTTGGCCAAAATTTTGGCTGACCCCCCCCCTGTCAGACCCATTGCCTATCTCTGATATAAGTTATAAAATGAGCAAGTACATTCTCATATTGATCAATAGAATGTAAGCAATTAAAAGAGCCTCCCTACAAACCAATTCTATTTAAGTTCAATAGTAAGCTCAAATCTAAATGATCCAGGCAGACAGTTTTGACGCACTATTGCCATTCATAGCGTGAATTAAAATATCATAATATTAATACTGATGAATGCATTTTGCAATAAAAATCAAGATTTTGTTGCTTTAATGCAATAAATTAAACAATTGAGTGATTTTTCTTGTAGTCATTGTCTCTGATTTATTATATTTTCATATAAAGTGTTGAAAAATGTCCTGAGTCATCTCCACGGTTTATATTAATTTCAAATCAAATACTATTTAATTAAGCTTTTCATCAGAAATAGCTTTCATTTGCAGAAATCACTATTTGTGCAAAAGCGATGCCCAGTAAGCAAATGGTATTGTATTGTATTTCTATAATATTTTCAATTAATTTGTGAAATAGTTTATAATATTTAATATATTTATACCCGGATTAGATTTATTTCATTGTTGAAAAAATAGCAGAACTCACTTGAAATATATCAAAAATCATTATTTGAGAGAACAATAACTTTCATATGAATTGTCGCATAATTTTGTGATTTTTTGTTGGTTTTAAAAATTATTTTTCTAAAAAATAGTATGACGTAAAAGGTGTCCAAAGTGGCCAAGTAGTTGACCAGAACCAAAATGTGGAGACAATAGGTTTCATTGATAGAAAGGTGGGAACAGATAGAGCAGATCGAAAGCATATGGATGTGAAGAAGGGAAAGAAGAAATCGAAGAAGAAGGAGGACATGGATCAGTTGAAAGCAGAGGTGGAAATGGATGAGCACAAGATCCCGCTGCCGGAGCTGTGCAAAAGACTGCAAACAAACGCCGAAATCGTAAGTCTAAACAAGTTTTCCTTTCAATTAATTTTCATCATTCGATACAAATGTTGATTCTGTGCTAAAAGGGCTTAACTCCAGGCGTTGCTAAACAAGTGCTTCAAAGGGATGGACCCAATGCTATAACACCACCAAAAGTGACGCCGGAATGGCTTAGGTTTCTGGAGAATATGTTCGGTTGGTTTAATGTCCTTCTCTGGATTGGGTCAGTCCTCTGCTTCATAGCCTACGTCATTCAGATCACTACTACAGATGAAGAAGTGCCCCCGGATAATGTAAGCATGATCATTTTGTATATGCTATTCAGCATTCCAATGAAAGCATTGCAATTATAAATTGTGGAACAGGAATGGGATGAGTAGACCATTGGGTACTAAAAGATGTCCAGTCAGGACAGTTGCTATTATTATTAATATCCTATTGGGCCTGTTCATTCATTCATTCATATAGGAAATGTGAAAGGTTAGAATTTTTAAATTAGTAGAAAATGAAAAGCCGATGAAAGTCATGAACTCGACTGAATTGCCAATTATCCTGGTCAACTGTTGCGTTCAGTAGTAATCATATATTTATGTGCTGTATATAAGTTAGTTTTACTTCTAGATTGCAGTGCAGTCGACGTGCGGTGTAGTCATATTGGGTAGTTTGGGTAAAAGTTTGGATGACCCAGCTCGGCAAAACTGAGGGAGGGGTATTTTGACATATTTTCCAAAATTGATGGGGGTATCATAAATCAACGTATTTGGCCCTCAAATTTTCGCCAACCAAGGAGAGGGTTCTAAACTCACCGGAAAGGTCACTTTAAAAGCCCAATTCAAGACATATACCCCCTGGTCATCCCTAAGTAAACCCCATCAAATGTGTCCCAAATGACAATAACACTATTTTTTCGAAAATAAATTCGGCTCAGCTTGATTTGCTATTTTGAGCAAAAGAAAAAGATCCCGGGAGACTACTTTCGTCGAGAAAGCCTGGATTGTTTCTTGCCAATTTGAGCAACAATCGGGTATTCAGGTATTGCTCACTCCCTTGCACATCACTGATACAGTATTATATATTCAATAGCATTAATAATCATTATATTCACTAATTGTCTTCCACTTTAAAACTGACTCAATATTACAGCTGTTTTTGGGCATAGCTTTGGCTGCGGTTGTATTTATATCCGGGTGCTTCTCGTACTACCAAGAGGCAAAAAGTGCAAACATAATGGACTCTTTCAAAGACATGATCCCGCGTAGCGCCATGGTTATTAGAGCCGGTACGAAAATGAACTGTCCTGTAGCAGAGCTTGTTGTGGGTGACTTAGTCGAGTTGAAAGGGGGTGATCAGGTGCCGGCAGACGTGAGGATAATCAAAACCAATGGCCTCAAAGTCGACAATTCTTCGCTGACGGGCGAATCGGAGCCACTGTCCCGAAGCCCTCAGTGCACACACGATAACCCATTGGAGACTAAAAATTTGGCTTTTTTTTCGACTAATTGTGTCGAAGGTAGGGATCATATGAACCTCACCTAAGCTCACCTAACCTAACCTAACCTGATCAATTGTACTTACTCATTCAAAACATTTAAAATATCAAACTAAGGAACTGCTCGAGGCTTTGTAGTGCGCACGGGTGACCGTACTATTATGGGCCGCATCGCCATTTTGGCCTCGACCCTAGTGGCCAATGAAACCCCACTCTCGCAGGACGTGTCGCGCTTCATGAGTATCATAACAACTGTCTCCATATTCTTTGCCGGCATTTTCGCCGGTGAGTATTGATATGACCTCTCACTCAACCAGACTTTCCATCGTTTAATTCAGTTCCGTATAGTCTGCCCATTGATAGCAATTAAACCGATTATAAGAAAATAAAATAAAATTGTTTACATATTTGTCTACAGTTTGAGCCCATATTATTAAAGCCATATTTGAGAATCATTAGTACCGGTAATGATCCGAATAGTGAGCAAAGATTGAAAAGAATATAAAAGAATAAATATTATAGTAATTATATTGAAGCACGTGATGCTGGTGCTTCTTTGTCTCAATATCAATCGTTAATCCATTTCATTCATTCATTCATTCATTTTATAATAACTTTTAAAAAATCCATTCCTTTCAAAGTCAGTTCATATGTGCTGGGCTTCACTTGGCTTAACAGTGTGGTATTCATGATCAGTTTGATCGTAGCACAAGTACCTGAAGGACTATTGCCGACAATGACTGTAGTGCTAACACTGACTGCCAAACGGATGGCTTCGAAGAACTGTTTGGTCAAGAATTTACAGGCAGTCGAGACTCTGGGCTCCACTTCCACCATATGTACCGATAAAACCGGAACTTTGACTCAGAATAAGATGACTGTTTCGCACCTCTGGTGCAATAACACGATCATTGATGCCGACAATCTGATTGGACACGAAGACGGTTTGATATATTACCAGATATGATTTATGACTATATTTTCGTAGTCTAGGTAAAAAATCAGGAATGCAGGGTACTCATAACTGGGTTTAGATGTGGAATATTCAGATTTAAGCTAAATTTACCTGAATTTCATTTTTGGTTTTCTATTTTTTTACTTATTCTATCAAATAAGTAAATGAATTTGAAAATTCCTGGTCTGTTTCAAATTGACCAGGGTGAAATCATTGAGTTCTCTCTGTATAAACAATTTCAATAATTTTTAATATATTTTAATATTTTTTCCTATTTTTCACTTATAGGAAGAAAAGTGGATTTAGATTCGTCGGCCTGGAAGGCACTGGTGAAAGTTAGCTCTCTGTGCAGCAGAGCTGAGTTTACGGCAGGTCAGTCAAAGATATCGCCGTTAAAAAGGTATGTGTTTTTGGATTGACTACAGAATTAATTGAGAATCACTTGAATTGAGTATCATTTGACTGATGGCTCGTCTGTAGGGAAGCAATCGGTGACGCGTCCGAAGTGGCGATACTCAAGTATATGGAGATCATAACCGGCAGTGTTGAGACCTATCGCAATAAATACCCCAAAGTATTCGAAGTGCCCTTCAATTCGACCAACAAGTATGCGCTCACTATTAACGAATCGCGTTCTGAAAACGGGCACTGGCTCTGCATGAAAGGTGCACCCGAGCGTATTTTGGAAAAATGCACCTCTATATTAGTTCGGGGCCGAGAAATGCCTCTGGATGTTAAGCTCAAGCAATCATTTCAAGAGGCATATGAAGAGTTGGGCAGTTTGGGTGAAAGAGTCATAGGTTTGTCATTTTATGAACTAAACCAGGTGCAAGTCACCCACTTGAATTCGAACTGTATAATAAGCTTCATAATACTAGTACAGTATATGCACAAGCATATACTGTAGTTAAAATCTGCATTGAACAGATTGTATAATTTGATGAGAATATGCTATTTATTTCGAACACACTTGGATGAGCTTGGTTCAATAATTTGTCTGATATAGACATACTTTCTGTTCTCACTGCAGCTCTAATTGTATTAACTGTTATAATACCGGATATTCTGTTCTCTTCTGTGAAGGACTTTGCGATAAATTCCTACCGAAAGAGTCCTTTCCTTATGACTTCCCGTTCGATGCGGACAAACTGAACTTCCCTATGACTGGACTCAGATTCGTTGGTATCGTATCTATGATAGATCCGCCCAGACCTGCAGTACCTGATGCTGTTAGCAAGTGTCGCAGCGCAGGTATCAAAGTAATAATGGTGACGGGTGATCATCCCATTACTGCCAAAGCCATTGCCAGAGCTGTGGGTATTATATCGGATCAAAATGAAACGCGCGAAGAGATTGCGTCCCGACTTCGCATTGGCGTCGAAAAAGTGGATCCCAAGTAAGCGATTCTGTTGTGGCTTACAATCAGGGCTTACAAGTTAGTCACTCAGCCTTATCCACAGTGTATCGGCACATGAATGGCACCTAAGTTGATGTTGACATACATTCAGTACATTTTAACCCTCTATTTGGTGCAGACAAACAGTTTTCATAAAATACGTTGAATACAATTGATTGCTAAGATTGGGTCAAATTTTCCAAAACTATTCACAATAATTATTATGAATACAAAGCACAGAGAATGCAAATGAGGGCAGAGTTCAGACGATTCGATTGAATTTTAATTACAGTTTTTTATTTAAAGTCTAGCGAAGGCGGCGGTCATACACGGGTCAGATTTGAAAGAGTTCACACCTGAAGATTTAGATGAGGTTCTGTGCAATCACGAGGAGATCGTGTTCGCCCGAACATCGCCGCAACAGAAGCTGATTATAGTAGAGGGCTGTCAGAGACGGGGGGCTATTGTGGCCGTCACTGGCGATGGCGTCAATGACTCGCCGGCACTCAAGAAAGCAGACATCGGTATAGCTATGGGTATTTCGGGCAGTGATGTTAGTAAACAGGCAGCCGATATGATTCTGCTGGATGACAATTTCTCCTCGATTGAGACGGGCATAGAGGAAGGCCGGGTCATATTCGACAATCTGAAGAAATCCATTTGTTATACATTGTCCTCAAAAATGCCTGAAATGACACCGTTTTTAGCTTTTTTTGTATTAGACATACCGTTAGCATTGGGTGCGATCACTATTCTATGCATTGATTTCGGCACAGATATGGTACCGGCCATCTCACTGGCCTATGAAGGGCCCGAAAGTGATATAATGAAACGTAAGCCCCGTAACCCAAAAAAAGATCATTTGGTTACTGAAAGGTCAGTTGTCTTCATAAACATTCCGAAAATCAATTGAGATATAAATCAATAATATTGTGGAGGAATGGCCAGGGTGGCTTTTACCAGAATGGCCAGGGAGGCTTTTGCCAAAATGCACGCCTAGTTTTAAACATTCGAACAGAACTATCAAAATTCCTGCTCTGGAGGTCTGGAGGTATACCTCTTTAACACTTTCAGCTCCAGTATATGGCAAAAATTGCAGCCTTCCTGGCCATCCCTAAATATAGATTATAACTGAACTAATGAGTAATAACTACCTGTGCTGAGCCCAGACTGGTGTCCATATCGTACGGCCAAATGGGCTTTTTTCAAGTATTCGCTGGATTTTTCACTTATATCATAATTATGGCCGAAAACGGATTCTTTCCGTTCACTCTATACGGCGTCAGAAGAAGATGGGATTCTAAGGCAGTCAATGCATTGGAGGACTCGTATGGACAGGAATGGGTAGGAATGGGTCAATAGATTTATTTAATCAATTGATTGCAAATTCTTTATTCAAATCCAAACAATGCTTTCTGTTTGACTCCAATCAGACATACCATCAGAGGAAGACCTTGGAGTACACGTGCCACACAGCCTTCTTCGTGGCTGTTGTCCTCACCAAATGGGCAGCACTGGTATGCTGTAAGACCAGGAGACTGTCTATATTCCAACAGGGAATGAAGTAATGAAATATAATACTTGAATATGTAATGAATGTATTGTTGATTACATATGCTTTTGATTGTATCTGACGCTCAGAAACCATGTCCTGACGTTCGCTATGTTCTTCGAATTGGGTCTCGCAATGGCTTTGTCCTACACTCCCGGTCTGGACAGGGGTCTAAACATGTATCCATTGAAGTGAGCTTCATATTGATTCATATGTTTCACAAAATCTGTTTTTGTTAACTCAATTGAGATAATAAATTGACTGAATTTATTGCTCAGGCTAGCCTGGTGGTTCACATCCGTTCCGTTTGGATTGACTCTGTTTGGTTGGGATGAGGTTCGAAAAGCTATTATGAGATGCTATCCGAACGGATGGATAGAAAAAGAAACTTATTATTAAAATACTGTATAAAATGTGAATAAAATATAAGCATTAATGAGATATTGGATACAAATTGTCTCTCAATTAAATGCAATTCATTTTTATTTATTTGTCCGATACCTGACTGAACGTCACTTTCTTTAGAAAGGGTTGATTGCACCATGATCAGATTTCATAGAGTTACCACAGTGATGGCAAGAGTCGGGTCCAGGGGTCGACCCCCTGGGATTGTGTCAAATTACCCTCCTCGATTTTGAGCACAATTGGTTAATAAATGATTTCTGCAATAGGTCCTGACCCCTAGACCCCCTTGCATGGCTCCAGACCTGACTCCTCATATGACAAACTCATATGAATTGCAGATTCAGTTCGAAGGAAGGGATAGAATAGATGACAATTCAGGCCATATAAGTGTAGTCTGAATATAGATCAACAAAAACTTGTTTTATTTATTTATTTTATTTGATCTTAAACTTGTTTTATTTGAGTAAACTAGCAGCGTCTCCAGGGTCAAAACCACTAGGCTTATATGAAATTTCAGCAATTAAAAATGATCCTAGTTGAAAATCATCGAATACATCTATCAGGATATTTTCGAAAACCGTGGCGTTTTTGTATAGGATGACTTTATATTTGTAAAATGGCATAATTTATCAGGGTCTAGAGCAAAAACCACATGTGATAAATGAAAGAGTCACCTTGATGTTACTGACATTTGTTCAAATGGGATAAATTGAAACTTCAATAGTAATTATAGAAATACATACTGTACAGCAATAATTGGTATTCATTTCAAATTTATTGTAGTAAAGTATTCAAATCCGTGCCGTGCAAATATCAGTAACATCAAGGTGATATCCAAATTATGTTTAAAGTATGTTTTATTCTGATTATTTTTCATTGCTCAGAGTTCATTTATCACATGTAGTTTTTGCTCTAGACCCTGATGAATTATGTCATTTTACAAATATAAAGTCATCCTGTACAAAAACACAACGGTTCTCCAAAAAATCCTGATAGATGTATTCGATGATTTTCAACAAGGATCATTTTGAATTGCTGAAATTTCATATAACCCTAGTGGTTTTGGCACTGTAGACACTGCTATAATAGTTTACTACTACCTGTGCTGCACCAGTAAAGACTAGCCGCAGAGAAAAAACTTTTTGTTAGTTGCTTTACAAAAATAGAAATTTTCAATAAATTTTCTCATCAGGTTTAGGTTCCAGCTTCATTTGAGTGTGTCAGGGGGTTTTGCTCGTGACTGTATATCCCGAACATCTACTAAACCTGCCAATTTGCCGAGGCCTACCTTGAGTTTGTTGGTTGCCAAGTTGTGCCAGGTGGTGCGAGGCCAGGCCATTTGAAACGCGGGTTTCCCTCCGCTATGCCATAGGTTCGCCCCTATTGGCATATCCATTGACTGTAGGTTCTTGTTACTTTAATGATGAAATACTGTAATTGAAAATGTTTACAATAGTCAAGTGTACTAGCATGAATTTATTGCCGACTTAAATTGCGGCAGTCTTTCGAATTATTTATCAGAAATTATTTTGTTTTATATAGAATTCAATTCGATATTCAATAACAATAATTAAAAAGATTTTCTTTTATTTATTTAATAAATCATTCAAATGCTAATAATATGTCTCCCTTTCCACCCAACCCCTTGGATTGTGTCTCAGCACAAGTTTTCGAATTTCGTCATATATGATCATGGATATGAAGAATGGTATTGAAGTGAACCACCACAAAAATCTGATAACATATAATATAAATCAATTCAATTAATTGATCCTGAACATTGAACATTGAACATTGAACAGTGCAGTATGTATTCCATGTAAACTCACTTTAACGGATGCATATTTATTGCTCGATCCAGGCCAGGACAGTAAGAGAGAAATATAGCCAGGCCCAATTCAAAAAACATGGAAAAAGTCAAGACATCATTCCTGCAGATGAAATAGTTCTTAGATGAGAATTAGATAAATAGACGTGGATCATTGTTTGAGCAAGTCTCAGTATTTCATGAATACATGTATAAATGTAGCTTAGCTACAGTAGAATATTATTCATAGACTTTAAGCAAATTTTGTAAATATCGGTTCAGATAATAGAAAAATAAGATCAGATCATATTATACTTCATCTTCTGTGTGAATATCGATATACTTCTGGTTTTGCAGCAAATAAGTGCCGACCACTTGGTTAGTACAACCGCTGCAAAGAAGGCTGTGTGGCACGTGTATTCCAGGTTCTTTCGGCCAAAGTATGTCTGCATTTTGTTTCAAAATTAAATTGTAATCAGTGTTACTGAGCCTGCGATTGAGTCAAATGTATTAATATTAGGCATAGAAAACATTATGGGTTAGAGGGCATCAAATAGTTAACATTGTGACTACTCTACGACACTTTAATGTTAAACATTTACCAATATTTCATGCCTTTTATCCTATGATGCTTACTATGGCATAAGCGTACACAAGTGCAGGCCTACAGCCCAGGTTGTAATATTAATACAAGAAACAGTAATGAACAAAAAAACTGTGAATTATAGAAAAATTGATATTCAGTTGTAATCATAAGCTTTACAATTATATTCTCATACAGTATTACAGTTCACTAAAGGTTTTTGTTTCATTCAAAGCTTTTTCAGTTAATTACTGTTAATATGTTAATGTTAATAATAAAAGTACGATAAGTGCTGACCCATTCCTGACCGTAAGAATCTGTCAGATCGTTCACACCCTTTGAGTCCCACTTTTCTCTGATGCCTAACAGCTCTGATGTGAAGAAACCATTTTCACTCATAATGACGATATACGTGAAGAAGCCGGCGAACGCTTCAAAGGCCCCTAATTGGCCGTAAGCCACACTTATGAGCCTTTTGTCAAATTCAAACTTATAATCAGTTTAGTTAAGAGACAGTCGATTAATAATTCGGTATAAAATGCTCTTTAGATTCAAAACTTATCTGAGAAACAAATACGAGTCGTATTATACGACGATTGCCGATAAGATAAGTGACTACTTGTCAGCTTGAAGTCGGCTTTCTTGTAATGCTTGTGCACTATCTGTGCTTTACTTATACATGAATTGATAATTTGAAAATATTTACCTTTCATTCACCAGATCAATCTCAGCCGGGTTTCTGGGATTATGTGACATAATATCAGATTCTTGGAGTTCATAGGCCAGAGAGATCGGAGGTACCATATCAGTGCCCAAATCAATGCACAATATAGTGATTGAGCCCAAGGCCAGGGGTATGTCAAGTAATAAATACAAAATGAATGGTAACATAATTGGCGTCTTTGAGGACAGTGTATAGCAAATGGATTTCTTCAGATTGTCCATGATCACTCTGCCCTCTTCTATGCCGACTACAATGGATGCGAAGTCGTCGTCAAGAAGTATAATGTCCGCCAATTGCTTACTCATATCACTTCCAGTGATTCCATTGGTTATACTTATGTCCGCACTCTTCAGTGCCAACGCATTCTGGCTTCCATTGGCCACAGCTATGATTGAGTTCTTCTGTCGACAGCACTTCACTAGTCGTAGTTTCTGAATGGGAGTGGTCTGGCCAAACACCAGATCCATATCACTGTTCAGTAGTTCAGTCAAATCATGATCATTGAGGGTCTGGAGCTGAGGCCCACATATAACCGATGCTTTCGGTAAACTTTATTGGATTGAGAAATAAGTATTCATTGCATTGGAGTTCACTTTATGTCCAATATTTCTATCTATGAATTAAATCATACTTTCGGTCGACGTCTTGTATATCGATTGCGAGACGATTTGCAATCTCTTCAGCCGTTTGGCTCATCTCTCCTATAATACCGACTGCTCTGGCGATAGCCTTTGCAGTGCACGGGTGGTCACCAGTGATCATAATTATCTTAATTCCTGCGTTCCTGCATTTTTGAACAGCGTCTGGAACTGAAAGTCGGGGCGGATTTACAAGTGATATAAGACCAACAAATCTCAAATTGTCTGTGGGGTAATTCTCCAGTTCCGAATCGAACGGGTAGTCTTTCGAGTATTCATCATAAGGAAGGAATTTATCGCAAAAACCTAACGAATCGATTGAATACTTTATAATAATAAGTACTGAAGAGTTGAATCACTGATAAAATAGTGAACAAAATGAAGACAAAAATCATTTCTGAAATTAAGTTTAAATACCGATAACTCGTTCTCCAAATCCACCCAATTCTTCAAATATATAATTGAACTGCTGTTTCAACTGTGGGTCAAATGGCTTCACTTTACCCATCGTCACAATAGTTGAACACTTTTCGACGATCAGATCCGGCGCTCCTTTCATACAGAGCCAGAATCCGCCGCGAAATTTATGAACACTCAGAGAATACCTTATATTGGAATTGAAGGCAATCTCAAAAACCTTTGGATAGTTCTGTCGATAGCTCTCAACACATCCGACAATTATTTCCATATATTTAAGTATTGCTACATCTGTTGAGTCTCCGATCGCTTTCCTATTTATTTCAATTTAATCGGAAAACAAATTAAAAACTACTTTCATATTCAGGGGTCGGCAAAGATTTTGAACTCGAAGTAAACGATGAATTTATTACAAGATTTAAAGTCATTGAAACTCAATTTTTGTAAAAAAGAGCTGAATTTCAAATATAAAGTAATGAAATGTAAATTCCTGCAAACAATCATACCGTTTGAGGGCTGAAATTCTAGTTTGAGCTGCGGTGAACTCAGCTTTATTGCAAAGACAGCCA
This sequence comes from Eueremaeus valkanovi, assembly GCA_034693305.1. Lineage (NCBI taxonomy): Eukaryota > Metazoa > Arthropoda > Arachnida > Sarcoptiformes > Eremaeidae > Eueremaeus > Eueremaeus valkanovi. The sequence continues at coordinate 16,104 of JAQIWA010001118.1, forward strand.
ATTCTGATCAATGCCCTCCACGAGTGAGAATCCAAATCTGCTTTCTTACCTGAAAAATCATAACATAATCGCATAAACGATGACAACAATTATTGAGTGACAACTATTACAGTGTATTATATTCTTACCATTCATTCTGTTTGGGGGTTGGGTTAGGCATTGAGCAGAAGCCGACATAACAAACCAACTCTTGAAGCTTGGATAGTTCAATAAACTGATTAAGAATCCAGTGATCAGTTAGTTATTAATTGGTAATCAGTTCACTGTAATACCCGAGCTCCAACAGTTCGTCCTAACCCAACCCAACCTAACCCAACCACCAAACAGATGGTTCTTACATACCGTCCAAATGTCGATAAAAGTTTTCCGAATCTATAATTGAATTATTGGCCCAGATATGTGAGACAATCATTTTATTCTGTGTTAAAGTTCCCGTCTTATCGGTGATTATGACCGAAGTCAGGCCTAACTTCTCGACGGTTTCCAAATTCTTAACCAAACAATTCTTAGCTGTCATTCGCTTAGCCGCTAAAGTTAAGGCTGTTGTTAGAGTCGGATACAAGCCTTCAGTGACTTGAGCCACAACTAAGGCTATCATAAATACGATTGCCTTTAACCAGGAATAGCCATAGAAATAGGCCACCACTAAATTGTTCAAGATCAAACTGTTTCAGAAATACTGTCAACAAGTGATTTCGAAATATAGCAAAATATTCGTATTTGTGCGCAAACAACTACATGTGTGGAGCACCTGTATGCAGGTGTTGGCGCCAATACATTTCTCATTTTACCCGACATAAGAAATCCACAAAAGACCGAAACAGCTGTTATTCGACGAATAAATTTGTTGATGTCCTGTGATATTGGACTCGAAAACGATGATTCAGTGGTCAACTCATCCATCGAATCGTCTTTTTGAAATCGAGTCAAAAAACGAGACATCAGAGTTTGGTCACCCGTGCGCAGTACTATGCCCTGGGCTATGCCTGCAATTATATAGAATTTTTATTAATAATTGCTATTATATTGTATTCGAGAAAAGAACTTCGATAGCAAGAAGATGAACAAGGTGATTAGCTATTATTATACGACATTTTCTAGAATAAAAACTCTTGTTGTGCTAATGTCCTTGTTCAATTCCGAACCTTCAACACAATTATGTGAGAAAAAGACCAAATTCTTTGTTTTGAATGGGTTTGTATGCGAGCACTCATTGGTTCGCAGAAATGGTTCCGAATTTCCGGTTAATAACGGATTAATGCATTTGAATCCATGCGAACTGATTATACGTATATCCGCCGGAACTCTATCTCCAGCCCTGATCTCCACGAGATCGCCGACAACTATATCTGTGGCAGCAGTTCTCAATTTAGACCCGGCTCTTATCACAGTTACATATCGAGGGATTAAGTCTCGAAATGTGTTGAATATGTTAGCGCTCTTCGCCTCCTGGTAGTAGCTGAGGCACCCGGATATGGTCACTGAGCCGCAGAGAACAAAGCCCAGGTATAGCTACACATGAAATGAAATATTAATAGTTTTAATAAAATTATAATATTTTGATTGAATTGTCGGACAGATATAGCATTCCGAACAGAAAATGGGCCGGAATTTCATAATTTTATTTAATTAACATTCAATTTAATCAGTTACACCCAGGTAGCACTTAAATAGACAAACTGTTTGCTAACAAAATGACTCACATTATCGGTCGGAACTTCTTCCAGACTTTTACTGTATATTTCAGTGAAATATGTAATGAAGCACAAGAATGACCCAGACCATAGAATTGTGTTGAACCAATCAAATAATGTCTTCACAAATTTGATGACCTCTTCTGACGGAACATTTGTTGTCACTATATTGAGTCCATTTAAAGATAATAGCCGTCCGATTACATTAGGGCTCAAACCCTATAATGATATTCAGTTAAGTATTGAATCAAAAAAATCAATTCTCTGTCGGACACTAAGGTTACTTCAAAGTGGGGTAGTTTTAGCTGTAATCTCCTTTTTGGAAATTTCACATTTATGATTTTCAAACTTTATGATATGCCCTTGAGCGATTTGGTGGAAATTCATTCACTTCATTGAATTAAAGTAGCAATAATTAAGTCTAAGAATTAACTAACGATAAAAAAATTGAGCGAAACTTGTTTTGGGAGCCATTTACTGCCTCTAAACCTCATTGATTTACCCTGATTCTCCCTGCGTCAAAGATGGTCGGGTTTACATTTAGTATAAAATCAATTATTATCACTTTTATACTAAAATGTTAAAAACTTTGATCACATTGAAATCAGGCCAGGTCAGTTGCCAGAGAAGATGGACTGTACTGTACTGTTACAGTACTGTACTGTAAGGGCATATTATGAGACACAGGAATATGAGTTACGGTTACGTGAATACGGGTTAAATGGAAATCGTGTCAAATACTGTATGAATTGATTAATATTAATATAAATATACTCTAAGTCTGTGTTTATTGGATGTGTGAATGCAATGAAGAAAATGTTTGCACTGTCAGTATCGAGGGTCAAATCAATTGAATATTGTTTCTTAAGCCATACCTTATCTGAACAGGTATTCAGACGTTTGCAGAGTTCCTTCAATGGTATGATGTGGTCATCGATGAGGACTTCACGACTGACTCTATTCAGTTCACTGATCCTCTTCTTATTAATCTTGGTGTTCATTCGAGAGGCTCTTATTCTCCGCCAATGGTCTAAAAGACAGTTTATTTCTTCGACTAAATTCTTAACACAAATATATATGAAATTAATGAATAATAATATTTATAATAATAATTAATTGGTTTAATAGTCTTAGTTTTGATTATCATTACCGGTTCGGTTGGCATTATATTGACTGTATTGATAAGACTTCTGCTGTATATGTCTTCAACTGTATTATTAATATCATATTCTATGAGAATATAGTTTATATAAATAAATATTAATGTGTTTTACTTACTGTACAAACACGGGATGAGTAGTAAAACTTAAAGACAATGATGAATCAGATTTTTGTATTTAAGTGTATATTACCAAACCCTAACTCTCAAGCTTCAACTCGCATAGAACCCGCACCAATTGGATGCGCTATTCCAAAATTAAGGTCAAATAAACCAGCGTGATTTTGTGTTGGAAAAGAGTGAAGTTAAGTGTTTGGAGCAATTATTTATACTAGGGTTAACTTCACGTATATAGTATAAGTTAGTACAGAGTGAAAATTTAAGGACGCAAACTTTGAATCGTTCACCACTGAAAAACTACAGGGGGACAAAATTGAATCTGGTCTTATTTGAAAGAGGGATAGTGGGGGTTTGATAAAAATTATATATGTTCGGTGTTGTCACCAACGACTGCATCGCAGTTGAAATCGCCACAGCCCGAAGGCAGGGGAAAGTTGCACTCATTTAGGCGACAAGTGAGCTAGTATGAGCCCGTGTTCAGCGCCTTATCATACTCTTATGTGAGTGCTTTGCGTCGTCAGCCAATTTTCAGCCTTTTTTCGACGTCAAGGCGCGATCCAGGAACCCTTCAACTCCAGGGTCGCACGCTCTAACCAGCGAGCTACTGAGCGACTGAAAAAATTATATATGAAAAACATCCTTGAACGTTTCAATGAGCAAGATTGAAAAATCGGAAAAATTAGTCAATTTTTATCAACCCCCCCCCCCACTATCCCTCTTTCAAATAAGACAAGATTCAATTTTATCCCCCTGTAGTTTTTCTGTGGCGCACGATTCAAATTTTGCCCCCTTAAATTTTCACTCTGTATTTACAGTCCACTACTATAGCCGTATAAATTGTATTAATAATATACCTGTACTATATACTGCATTACTTTTATCGTTGAACAAGTGTCAGCTCAATGTAGATTGTTTTGACGCGAATGAGTGGCTCTCGTGTCGATGTTGTAGAGTGCAGGCATAGACTGATTTGGCAAACTTATTCGCGTCAAAACAAGCACATCTACATTGAGCTGATGCTTGTCCAACCATAAAAGTAATGTAGTAGAGCTGGTTATAACAAATGATTAACTGTTTATAAAAAATTTTGAGTTTTTACTTATTATAAGATTTTTAAATTTTTGATTTACAACAGACAGATAGGCAGACGGATCGGTTCTCTGGAATCTAAGCGAGTACAATTTACAGATCTTAAAATACTCACTTGTCAGAAAATTATTTGTACTTTTATGACAGCTCATTTCATTTCATAAATATAATATTGATTTTGATGTTAAAGATTATTAAAAATTCTTAAAAAATAAATTTAAAGTCAATTAAAATTCAATGAAAAAATTTAGTTTTTCGTGAGTTGAGTCAAAGTGAGTATAATTTGTTGCTTGATACAATTTAATACTATAAAAATTAAATCAGTCAACCCATTGGTGAAAACATTGCATTTATATTAATTAATCGTTGATTGCGTGTTGACTGCATTTTCCATTTCAAAAGATATTTATACTTTTAGGAAATATAATACAGTATATAAATAAATATACAGGTATATTTAAAGAAAAAATAACTTTTTTGATTCAGATCATTAGTTTCTATAAACAATTAAATGAGAAAAAAATTTGTTTCAAAACATTGGAATCTATTGAATTGCAAGAAAATTTTGTCGTTTTTCAAAAAATATTTAAATTAGAATTTATTCATTCAAATAATGTTTGCATCAAATTATGAGTTATTCACAATACCTACTATGAATATACAGTATTACTTAATAGCCTTACTCATTGCCTTAAGACGTGCAATTAGAAGCACATAATTAGTAACTACTGTTCTGTAAAATATCAATACTTCTGAAACACAACAGATTTGAGATACAGATAATCCAAACCAAAAGTATATACTAGGTCGTTCAAAAATAAATGTCCGTGGCTCAAATAATTTTTGAACCAAAAGGAATTTTTAAATTCTGTTTCGGCCAAAATGTGTCTTGGTTGATGACGCATATTCTCAATAAGT
>JAQIWA010001119.1:0-21068 GCA_034693305.1 Eueremaeus valkanovi
GTAAAGTATTCAAATTTCGTGCTGTGTAAATATCAGTAACACCAAGGTGATATCCAGAATTAGCTTTTAAGTGTTTTTTATTGTGATTATTTTTCATTGCTCAGACTTCATTATTCTCTTGTAGTTTTTGCTCTATAGCTAGATTAATTTGTCATTTTGCAAATATAAAGTCACCCTGTGCAAAAACCCAACTGTTTAGAAAAAATCCTGATAGAGCTATTCGATCATTTTCAGCAAGGAACATATTGAATTGCTGAACTTTTATATAACCCTAGTGGCTTTTGCCCTGGAAACAGTGCTAGTTCAGGGCTCCCGGTGCTGCACCAGTAAAAACTCGCCGCGGAGAAAAAATTCTTGCCAAAGTGATTTACAAAAATAGAAATTTTCATAAAATTTACTCATCAGGTTTAGGCTCCAGCTCCATTTGAGTGTGTCAGGGGATTCTTTGGAAGTTTGTATGAATGTAGATTTGAATTGATTTGTGATTTACTACAGTTGAATATCTAATGGAAGATGAAATGAATTTTGAATCAAAGCAACCAAATAATGATTTATATAAAGTGATTTATATTCTTTAAATAAAAGTGAGAGAAAATTATCTTAAAATTTATTATACTTTTATTCTCAACAGTATCACAAATTTTTAACAGAGAATTAAGTGTTATTTATTAAACAATATATAGACTCTTGTCATATATATAACCCAGTGGAGAATTAAAAAAAAGAAAATGATAAAGGTACATCCAATATTTAGAAATATTTTAAATGATATAATATATAAAAATAAACTTCTAGTGAGAAAACAAGTTATATCTCAATAATAATCAGCATTGTTTCTTAATAGAATTGATAATTGATATAACAACAGATATAAGTAAATTATGACTTCTCATTGAGAATATGCAATAGTCTAATAATTCTATTGTTACTTTCTTTATTAACTTTTTAAATTGTTTGATTTTCACATAAATCAGTAATATTTTTAAATAATTTTAACTCGTCATATACAAACTAGAAATAATTTAACTAACAGTTTGAATCCAAGAACATATACATCTGAATTTCTAGGTAGAAAATTCGAAAATGTAGTAAACCATATCATTTCAATGACCTAGAATATCGTGAGTCAACGACCTACCTTTGCATATTAACTTAACACATGCAGAATGATCTATATATCCGCAATATTTTCTAAGCATAACATATTTATTACATTAGAGAAGTTTGAGAAAAATAATTCTAAAGAAATAAATTTTTTCTCAACCTAATAAATAAAAAGCTTGAGATAAATAAAAGCCATGATTTAATGTAAAGGGATGTAAAATGTATTTACCTAGAATGATTTTAACATAAACTTAATGTCTGTAATTCTCATTTAAACTTAGTTAATGAAAGATAAAATTAAAATCTAATTGATAATTATACAAAAAAAATTAAAAAAAGGTTTAAAAATTACTTAAATATTTAAACAATTAACTTGTAAATATAATTTAAGTGGTGATGCAATGAGTTTCTAATGTTTTGATCATTTCGAGGTCAAAATTATGACGAATAATATTAACATATTATCTTCCAGAACATTCGCAATTCGAAATAAAAGAAGAGTAAATAGAAATAATTTTTTTGCGAACATTTATCAAAATGAAATCTATTTATAATTGAAATAGCTGAAATTTCAGAACATTGCAAATAACTTGGTTACCTCTGCTATCAATTGTTATCGTTTTAATAAGCATAGAACTTATAAGCAAAATATTCCAGCCATTTGTCAATTTGCTGATCGTGATTTAACAAGAAGATAGCTATGCTGTGTGTTTTCAAATTTGATAATTTACTCGCTGTCAATCAAATCAAATCAATTTTATTTAGATAGCAAACTATTCAAAGCGCCTCAGTAGCGCACTGGTTAGAGTGCACGACTCTGAGCTGGAGAGCTGGAGTTCGAGCCCTTGACCCTGTGTGCTTAGATCTGTTGATTGCGATGGGCTCGTCACCTGTCCTGTGAAGTCTCAGACGAGTATCATTGCCTCCACCGATACCATAAGGTAAAAACACTGCCTGTAATCCTAGAGGCTCGGCAGTGTCCACCGAAAGGGGGTTGGTGCTCGAAATTGTTATGATATGTAGCAAACTATTCAGACATACACAAAACTGAGGGTTTGTATATTATATATATATATATATATATATATACATTATATAGCTTTAAATAATATCTTTAGACGCTCAAATTTTAATAACTTTTGAAAGGGAAATTTTATTTTTCAAACGGTTTTCGATAAATTGTAGCCAGATCCATTTTCATAATATCGATTATTTATGGAAATCAACAAAGTATTAAAATTTAGCATGGTGTGCCATGATTATCCTCCGATTATTTTCAGACTATTACTCAGCATATCTATTGAGTATTCCACAAGGACAATTAATGATATAACAAAATTTTTCTAACTTGAATTCTTTTTGAGTTATGCACATGCGAAATTAGATTATTTTCAAATTCAAATAAAGAATTTTCTTACACCAAAAATATTTAGAAAATTTAGAATAAAATTATATCACAATACTTTTAATTGTTGATGAAATGTGGGAAATACTTTAGAATTAAAACACTTTTTTTTCAAGGAAACTATTTTTGACATGATTAATATGATTCCTATGATTTGAAGGGGTGTGAACATGTCGTCATAAAATGATACATAATTATTTTTTAGCGAGTATACTCGCTTATGATCTTGAGAACCTGTCTGTCCGTAGTCTGTCTGTCTGTCTGTCTGTCTGTCTGTGCACCATTGTTGTAAAAATTTCAAAAATTTCAAAATTTTCAAAGATTTCTAATTTTTATAAATTTCACAAATTTGAAATTGTTCAACAATATCTGTTATTGTTAGTACAGCTAATGCATTGTAAATACTATAGTTTTGAATACCAAATGACCAAATTATCTTCGAATAGTCAAAATTATCACCATTAGATCTATGGTATACTCGCTGATAATAACGTTCGTGCTTGTTTCTATCTTAATTTTTCCAAGAAAATAATTAATATAAGTTTAAATATTCTCTTATTTCGCAGTTTAAATAGCTATCTGGCTACAATCTCCCGAAAACATCGAAAATCGAATAAGCCATTGTGAATTTATTAAAGTTTTACTCAGTTAGACCTCTGTCATGTGAGTGTTATTTCCAATAATGAATATAAATATATAGCTGAGAAATGTTGAAATGTAGAATGGCATATGTAAAATATGCTATTTTAGATTTTCCACATTCTGAACTGATTATAATAATAAGGCAACATATGACCTAAATAATATTTGACGTAATATGTACAATGAATTTATTGTTTATTGCACAATTTTATTGAATAATTTTCCGTTGAAATGAAATTTTTCTAAGAAAATTTCAAGATTCCTGCAATAATTCTAACTAACTTGATTAGCATATAAAAATAATAGATATATTTCAAAAAATTCAGCAACAGTGTAAACACATCATCAAACAATTCCTGTTAGTTAAGCATTTTAATGATTAGATAGTGTAGGATGGATAAAAAAGAGGTAATATTTCTAGTTTATTATTTTGACTATATTCAAGACAATTTAATCAAATCATTGTTTTGTTCTAAAATTATTAACAGTCTATTTCAATCACATTATTTTTCAAGTGTGAACGAAAAAAAACTATTATTCATTTGAAAAAATTGAAAATAAGTCACAAATGGAAATAGTTTCAATATAATTCATCAGTGTTTATTCTGTTAGCTTATCTATTCATAATAGCAATTGAAAAGATAAGATTTTTTTTATCTAATGCTACGTTTTGACTTTGAGTAGCATAATAAGTAAAATTGTGAGAACTAATATGAATTAAAACAAAGTAAAATGGCTAATATTTTCGAAAATTTTTCAATCTGTGATAATATTCCTGCAAATATTAAAGACAATATTAAATTATTCTATGTTTTCAGACAATACACAGATTGTGACTACACAATTAATTTACTATTTGTTACAAATGACGACAATTTCTACGGTTTGGGAGACAATACAAATGGTTGTCTCGGATTGGGGCATAATGAAGATGTGACTGAACCACAACTCATACCTGAGTTATGCAATAAGAATATTAATGAGTTCTTCAATGGAAATGGATTTGTGCTGGCTCTCACAGAGAAAAAAGAACTTTATGGTTGGGGCAAGAATGAGTATGGTCAATTGGGTAGAAGGTATATAAGTCCTCCAAAAGAATATTTAAATCCAGAAAAATTGTTAATTTTAAAGCATAAGAAAATAATCCAGGTCAGCTGTGGCATTTCCCATAGTCTCGCTCTTACATCAACCGGTGTAGTTTATTGTTGGGGTTATAACTATTCAGGTCAACTCGGATGCGGAAAAGACGAAATAATATCAGTACCGAAAAATTTGAACAATTATTTTGAGGACAAAATACAATTCATTTATTGCTTTAATGACCATTCGTTTGCCATTCAAAAAGACGGCATTGTTTTCAGTTGGGGAGAAAATAACAATCGTCAGCTTGGTATTAATACAGATATTGTTCTAACGCCTAAAAAATTGAATATAAGGAACATTTCGATGATTTGCTCCAATCAAACCAAGACGTATTTTCTCAGTACTGACGGTTCGATTCATTTTTGCGGTCTTTTAAATTCAGGAGAGTTGCAGCCAATTCCTAAAAAACTTGAATTTAAGAATAATATCGAAGAAATTCATTCAATACTGAGCATTGTTGAGGAAAGGAACAGAATAACCGCTTTAAGTGGTGATAAAATCTATGTACTGTTCGGGGATAAATACGATGAAACTAATTATAAAAGTTTTTTTCACTATTATTGCAATGAATACGAAATCACTTACAAAACAATATATATCAATGCAATCAAACAAACCGATCCGAATGAATTGATTGAATATTCAGCAAGTAATATAGATTATGAAGGAGTAAATAACCATTCAAAAAATGAAGATAAAAGAGGTAAAATGCTTTTTGTCTTGGAATTTTCCCTTGTCGTAGAAATGGTTATAGATTCTCTAACTTCTCTTACCAGTCCTACCAACACCCTTCACCATCACCACCCCCTCAAATCACTAATCCAATAATTATTTCCCTGGAGGGTTGCAGAGGGATATTTTCAGACTACTTGGCTTGTTTAACCTAATTTTCGAATAGAAATTAATTAATAACTAATTTATTGCTTATTGATTTACATTTCTAGTCGATTATTATAAGAAAAATTTTACTGAGATCGAAAATATAGGATCAGGTGAGTTTGGTACAGTTTATAAAGTAAGAGATTTCCAAGAAAATTATTTCGCTGTGAAAAAAATCAATATGACAAGTGAGTTTTTGAATAGTAAATAATGCAAATTACAGAATCTGGAATAATTATATCTATATTATAGAGATGAAGGTAAATCTTGAGCATTATTGCTCGAAAGAATTGCAAAATCTAAAAAAGATCAAAAGTCAATTTATCGTGTACTATGAAGATTCATGGATTGAAGAACAGGATATATATTTTCAAATGGAATTGCTCTCGTATAATTTGAAAAATATTATTCAAGCTAAACGTATGCTTTTCGAAAGAACATCGCCGGGTTTACCAATGTCAGCCCTTGAATTTTTCATTTCGACTGAATTATTTCGAGAAGTGTTGGAATGCGTTAAACATTTACATGAATCAAATCCTCAGATCATTCACAGAGACCTTAATCCACACAATATATTGGTGTCGAAGAACAATATCAACGGAAGGTTTTTGAAAATATGTGATTTAGGTCTGGCTACTTTTAATGAAAACGGGAATATAGGAACCCTTCAATATATCGCACCTGAAGTCAATATCTCTCGGAAATATAATGTTGCATCTGACATCTATAGTCTGGGTGTATTGGCAATGGAATTGTTTGATTTTGATATAAATGAGTAATATTTAGAAAATAATATTAAAATTTAAATATAAAATAATTTGATTAATTATTTTTCAGAACAACTCCAAGAACCTATACATCTCAAGTGCATGGTGAAAAATTTAAAAATTTAGAGAACATTATCTTATCTATGACCAACCATGTGGTGCGTCTAAGACCCACCTGTGCAATTTTACTTGATAGATACGAGGAATGGTCTTTAAATCCGCAATTTTTTCAAAACAGAGACACATTAGACAAATTTAAAGGATATTATTCTAAAGAAGTTCCTTTTTTTCGAAACTTCCTGAATAAAAAACTTGATTGGAAAATAAATGATCCAGCATCGTTTGATGCTATCACTAATATTATCAATTATGAAGATGCCATTGAAGACATTGAACTAATAGGCGTTGGCATATTCGGAGAGGTATATAAAGTCAGGGATAAGTTGGATAAATCTTTTTATGCAATGAAAAAGATTAACATTGGAAGTAAGATAACAAAACTTAATTTTAATAAATGAATAATGCATAAAATGTATTCAGTTAAGGAAATTGTTCTGGATGAAGTTAGAACTTTAGCAAAAATAAATCTGGAATGCATTGTGGAGTACTTAAATTCCTGGATTGAAGTTGGAATTATATATATCAAAATGGAATGGTGTCAGAACAATTTGAAAAATATTTTATCGCTAAAACCGAGTGCATTCGGAAGGCCTATGAATGAAATTGAATACTATTTTTCGTCAGAAATCTTAAAAGAGATTCTGTTATGCGTTACAACTTTACACGAATGGAATCCTCCTATCATTCACAGAGATTTAAAGCCAGAAAATATATTGATATCTAATAACAATAGGAACGGAAACTATTTGAAAATTACAGATTTAGGACAGGCAAATCTGATGGCGGAATTAGATGCTTACTATCGCTCTGAATCGCCTAGCGGAAAATTTAAATATATGGCACCCGAAGTATTGAATGGCAAACGATATAATAACAAGGCAGATATTTTTAGCTTGGGCATTATAGCCAAGGAACTGTTTGACATGGATTTGAATGAGTAATAATATTTCAATATTCAGCAAATCTTATAAACTGATCCTAAAAAATCATAAAATATTGATATATAATATTTTATGATTTTGTTCTTGAGAACCTGTCTGTCTGTCTGTCTGTCTGTCTGTATGTGCACCATTGTTGTAAAAATTTTGAAAATTTTGAAAATTTTAAAAATCTTAAAAAATTCCAGAATTTTCAAAAATTTTAAAAAATTTCAAAATTTTCATAATTTTCAAAATTTTTCTAAATTTTTCTAAGTTTCCATAAATTTCACAAATTTTCTAAATTTTTCTAAATTTATCCTATAATCTTCTTATGTCTATATTGTCAAAATTATCACCAATTGATCCAAAGTATAATCGCTGGTTTAGGATCATCTATATGATCTTGCTGACCTTGTATATATTTTTTAATTTTTACATATAAAATATTTTATTCTAGAGCAAAATTCATGGACAATTCGAGTGCGATTTTCGTGAAAAATTTCTCCATGTTAGAAGGAATTGTGCAAGATATGTGTTCTACACCACTTTGGCGTAATAGACCAAGTTGTGCTCATATTCTTTCTAAAACCAAGGATTGGACTATTGATTCGAATAAAGTTAAAGAGTCAAACAACTACCATACAATGATGAACACTTTGGAATCATATTCAAATGAATTTTTTTATACTTATTTGTGTGAGAAGCTTAATAATAAACATTATAGCTAACGTTGTTAATTTACGGTATATTATGATTTGGTGGCAAATTTACAGGATAGTCTAAACCGCATATCGCATGTCGTTTTCATATAATTTCATAATATTTTGTTTGGGAGGCGTGGGTCAAATTTTTTCCTATAATCTGACTTTTGACTTTATTTTCGCTAAACTCGAAATTTAGAAAGTAAATAACATGTAGACCATATGGACATATGGTTTACTGCACACTGCAAACTCAATCATTTTCGAATCGATAGAAATCGACCTGAAAACAAAATTCGTTTTTCTTTTTAAAATCATAACACTCACTTCTGAATTATGGACTGATATCAAACAATTTTCACATATAATGTTTTTCCAGTTTACGAACAAAAATAAAAAAAAATCATAAAAAGCACGAACGTTATTATACAAGAAGTGATTAAGATAATAGATCTAATAGATATGATCATCATTTTCTCTTTGCCCAAGCAGAGTATTTTGCATTTAATAAGAAATATCTCTCAGAAATATTCATAAATAACTGATTAGAAATATATTTCAGTCAAGTCGAAAAAATTCATCACAGAATATACCCTTTTTTATTTTTTTCATATATGAATATATGTTTTGCAGTATATAATAAGATTATTTCAACCCTTATATCACATCCAAATATATCTGAATTTTTAGTTTAAAATTTGAGAAATGATTTGATTAGATTTAAAATGAATACGAATGAATAGATTGCAGTGATTTCATAGATCATGTTTCTGCGATCGCAATGCTTAGGTAAATTTTGGAATGTTCATTGTTTTAATCTTGATTAATTCCGATAATTAGAAGATAATTGGGTCAATTGGTATTCACAATCAGTATTCATCTGTGAAAACAGTGCATTAGCTGTACTACAGTGGTAAAGCAATTTTTTTTAAAATGAATTATAATATACGAAAAATTTTTAAGCAGGCACGCTGACAGTTTTTCAAGTACAAAAACGAAAAAACACAATAAATATCAAACTGATTTCAATAAATTATTGGCAACATTTAATGGAATTGATAAATTATCAATATATAATTAATTATTATACAAACAAGGAATTATTTGTCTCAGATGAGCATAATAATAAACTTTGTGATTTTTTATAAAAATAATTATTTCACACTTTCATTCAATATTCTTTCATTAACAATAACATATATTTTATTTTCTTGGGATCGGTTTTAATATACTGAAACTTAAGTCCGGAATATAAACACAAACATTAGAGCCGACTGAGTGAAGACGCACTCCTTTTAAACAAAATTCAACCATAGAAATGTCTTAACATTGTATACTTGCTTAATATGATGAAATTATAATACTAATATTATTGCAGTCACGAGAAAAAGTGAAGCAAGCAAATGTGCGTCAGCGGGCTTATTTAAAACTAATTTCAAATTGAAATTCATCAAAACAAATATGTATTTAATGTAGAATTAAATGAATTGAAAATGAATTAAATTTAACAAAAATATAATTAAAATTATTCATAAATTAAGATTAAAAGTAAATGTATTTATATTTAGGCTAAACTGTATTTGTGTTCCGCTCAAGGATTTTATCAGAAAATTGTTTGATACATCACTTTTCCTACTCAAACCAATAGTAGAATGCTTACTCTCTATTTGTAGGCATAATTATAGCGCACATTACAAATAGTGTCTAATGTGATGCCAACAATGCAACAAGTATTACGATTGACATTTGAAGTATATACAAATAAACAAAATAATAGCGAATCTATTAATCAGTATTTGTTTGTTTACATTCTCAATGTCTGTTCATAAGACTCATTCATTAATTAACATTAATTATTAGACATTAAAATCACTTTACAGTATGCGCTAAAATAACCTTATATTAAACTAACGAATAATATTTTAGAAATAGTACGATTGCAATAAGGTTAGAGATGTGATTGAATGCTAAGATCTATTGAGCTGAAAAGATTAATTTGTTGTCAATTATTGCCTACAGGGCTATCGTTTCACAAATAATGTTACGCTTACTTAGGAGTTTTGAAAAACATTGGCTTTTGTATGGGTTTTGACTAATAGGTTTTTAAAGCTTCCGTATGTTTGTTTGTAAATTATTGTCCTATAAGTTGTGTGCAAACCTCTGTTGTTGACTCACATTTGCTTGGTGCATTTTTGCTTGTGATTGCATTAAATATACTATAAATTGCAACAAATGAAGTCGTAAAAAAAGAAAATTCATTTACTTTATATAAGAGTTAGTGCAATTGGTGTAACAAATTTAACAAAATACAAGAGCTACTTTGAAAAATATGCAATTTTATCTGCCCTTATGTGGGTTATATTATATTGGAAATTCCGCAGTTTGTTGAATGATTTTTTTTGCTAAATATGGCTTAACTTTAAAATTTTCAAATAGAAAAATATAAAGTTAAGATCTTCAATGATGAATTATTTAGAATAGTCGAAAATCAAATATTCAATACTTGATTTACTTAAGAACCACAAGTTTTTTTTTAAAGAAAAAATTCAATTTCAATCGTGTCAACTAGTACACTTTTTAAATAAATTTGATTTTTTTTATATTAACCCTACTCTCAAACAATATGATCTTACTTTATGTAAAGTTTCAACTCCGTGGACTGAAACACAAAACAGCACATAAATCTTGTGAGACGCATGAAAGTATATTATACCTTATTTTTCATTAAGGAAAGAATTAGTAGTTCGTGAGTTTTTCAAAATTAATTTGTATTATTTATAAATAATATTTTTAATTTTAATATGTTATTTTTTCAATAAAAATCTAGCAAGTTGAATCTGTGAATATTTCAATTTATTTCATATAAATATATGTTAAAATTAATATTAGAATAAATTTATTTATATAACTTAATATACAGAAAAACAATTAAGTACTTTTATAATGTGAAATCAAACTAATATATTATTTTCTAAACAAAATGGATGATATGTTGGAAAATTTATCAATATGCACTAATATTCCACCAAATATAAAGAATATTATTAAAATATTTTATGTTTTCAGACAATATCTAGACTTTGATTACACAAATAATTTACTGTTCGTTACAAATGATGACAAAGTTTACGGATTGGGAGACAATACTAATGGATGTCTGGGTTTGGGTCATAATAATGAAGTGACTGAACCACAACCCATACCTGAGTTATGCAATAAGAATATCAACGAGTTCTTCAATGGTAATGAATTTGTCCTTGCTCTTACTGAGACTAAAGAAGTTTACGGTTGGGGGAAGAATGATTATGGTCAGTTAGGTCGAAGATTTATAAGTCCACCTCAAGAATATTTGAATCCGGAAAAAGTATTGAATCTAAAGCATAAAAAAATAGTACAGATTAGCTGTGGTCTCTCACATTGTCTAGCTCTTACATCAACTGGCGTAGTTTACGGTTGGGGTTATAACAATTCGGGTCAACTCGGATGCAGCAGTGAAGACATAATATCAGTACCAAAGAATTTGAACAATTATTTTGAGCACAAAATCCAGACCATTTATTGCTTTAATGATCACTCGTTTGCAATACTTAAAAGCGGAAATGTTTTCAGTTGGGGCGCCAATAATAATCATCAGCTTGGTACTTATTCTGAAAGTCGAACATCACCGACTTTATTAAGCATACAGAACATTTGTATGGTTTGCTCCAATCATACCAAATCTTATTTTCTCAGTACTGATGGAGTGATTTATTTTTGCGGTCTTTTAAATACAAAAAAATTTCAAATAATTCCAAAACGACTTGAGTTTGATATTAAATTTGAAGAAATCAAATCAGTGCTAAACATTGTCGAGGAGAGAAATCAAATCACTCTTATGAGTGAGGGCAATATCTATACGTTGAACGAAAATGAAAAGTTAGATTCAACAGAATACAAAACATTTGTTGATTATTATTATAATGAACATGAAATCACTTATAAAACAATTAACAAACTAATGAAACAAACGGAACAAAAAGATTCAAATGAAATTCAAACGAGTACCATTGACTATGAATGCTTAATAAATGAACAAAACAATTATCATACAGAAAGTGAAGATGACATGGGTAAATTTTATCAAAATATTTTTCATTATATTGACTTAATATTTATTTTAACATTTATATTTGAAGGAATAAGCATATACTTTGAAAGTAAGCGAGTTGGATATTATGAAACTACATTCAAAATTGTCGAACACATAGGATCCGGAGCATTTGGGCAAGTTTTCAAAGTAAGGCATTCTAACGGGGAATTATATGCGGTGAAAAAAGTCAATATTAAAAGTAAGTTGAGAAATATTATTTTCAGAAACAACATTTTAAACTCATATTTCATGTATTCACAATTCAAATATGCCAAATATATGTAAACCAGAAATCTATATTAAAGTAAAGGGAAATTTAACATCTAAATATACTCACTAATCCCTTTTTCCCTATGTGTTTTTCCAATATTATTTCAATCTTGTATAATTTTTATACAGTTATAAAATTTTATGTTTTTTAATTATGGCTAATAAAAGTATAGTACCAAAAAAAAGTATATGTTTAAGCCTGTATAAGAGGATTATAATTGCAATATAATTTTGAATAAGACTATGAGATTCTTAATTTGATATCAATAAGAAAATTTTTTCACAGCAAAATCTGAACTGATAAATTGATTAACAGAATAAAAACAACTAAACTACTGCTAAATATTGGTCAATGATGTTAGTCTTCTCTTCGTGCAGACTTTTTGAGAAGGGATGTCTTCATTCAAATAAATGTTCTAATATTCATAATTATTAACCAATTATTAAATTTGAATTAAACACATTTTCAACAAATAAACTTTATTAATGTTTAGTTTAAAATGAAGGGTTACCACACCAATTGCGGGGATATAAAATCACGTACTTTTCTTTTATTAAGAATGGTATTTTAGCATGTGAATAAAATTGAACTTTCATCTAATAAAGTTTTCCATACGATCCCCGAAAAACAAGAATACTATTTTAGATAAATTTTTATTGGTAATACTGTCAACATTTTAAAACTTTTTTATTGTGTCTACTCTCTTGTCTCATCAAACTCTGATATATTTTCATTATTTTTAAAATAATCTGGGTCTCTTGTATAAAATGTAGCCTAAATTAATTTTTGCCACTATTTGCAATAAATATTTGTCTGAATGAATTGCAATATATATAGTCTAATTAACTAATTTTAAAGTACGCTTTCACTGTTAACATTATCGAACTTGAAAGAAGTCAACCGAATTTCAATAAGGATAATTATAAATTCTATTTTTCCTTGTAATTTTATCTATAATATGATGATACATTTTCTAATAAAAAGTACTAGTGCTTTCGAATCATTTCAATAGGCATGATCTCACATATTTGCAATGAATATATTAAAACAAAGCATAATGATACAAATTAAGACTTTCTTCATTTTTACTAACACAATAACACTCCACAAAAAATAAATTATCAGTGTATGAATATTTTAATCCTCTTAATGATTCACTAATATTCATGGACGAATTTTTGTCTGTACACCTATTGTAGTTTGTTCCAATATTATAGATATATATGAATACCTTCTAACCTAAATTATACTATATTATCTATATAATTAACAGCAATAGTCTCTATGTGAACACGCTGAAATTATACCGAAACAGGTAAACCCCTATTCTGACCTAAACCTATCTCGGCAGACCGAAAAACAAGGTCAATATTCGTTTGAAAAAATTTCTTTGATGAAGCTATCCCTTAATGACACTAGCTCGGGAGGCAAATATGCATTTTGTGGTTGTACCTTTGTTCCACTATAACTTCGTTTTATAAAACATAGTCCATTAATATGTAAATGTTTAATTTCGGTAGATGTGCAACGCATGAATTTTTACTTGTTATATTATAGAAACTGATTACCATATATTTTTGATCAATTCATTTTCACAAAATATTAATTTTGGATCAATAATTTAAAATTCTATTTGTCTGAAAATCTAGAATTGAATTGGAAGGATAAAAAATATTGTTTGGATGAAGTGAAATATTTGAAACGAGTTAAAAGTAAATTCGTGGTTTATTTTGAAGATTGGTGGATTGAAGGACAGGATATTTATATTCAAATGGAATTATTTCCAGATTGTCTGAAAAATATTATTGAAGCTAAAAGATTGATATTCAATAGAACTTCATCTGATATTCCAATGTCACCGCTGGAATATTTTATATCAAGCGAAATATTTCGAGAAGTGCTGGAATGCGTAAATTATTTGCACGAATCGAATCCTCAGATCATCCACAGAGATCTCAAACCACACAATATTTTGGTTTCTTATAAATGTATTAACGGCGTGTTCCTTAAATTATGCGATTTTGGTCTTTTCACATCTCATGATGAAATAAACAAGTCTCACACAAAAGGTGTTGGAAGTCCTAAATACCAAGCACCTGAAGTGAATAATAATCGAAATTATAATACTGCTGCAGACATGTATAGCCTGGGTATACTAGCAATGAAATTGTTTGATTTCGACCCGAATGAGTAAAATATTCAAATGAATATTGAAATAATTTTTTATAACTTATTCATATAAATTACATTTTTTTCAGTGAAAATCAGAAAATATATACTTCTGATGTCCATGGTGAAAAAGCCAGAATTTTAGAGAACCACATTATAACAATGACAAACAATATCGCTCGACTAAGACCTACATGTGCTACTTTATATGAAAGATCACAAGAATGGTCGTTAGATCAGAAATATTTTGAATGCATTGACACTATAAGAACATTAGACAATTTCAAAAGATTTAATACCAAGGAAATTGCCTTTTTTCGAAACTTCGTTTTTGAAAAGTTAAAATTGGCTCATAAACATCCAGGCGTATTAAATGTTTGGAATGCTCCTAAAAGTGACAAATATGAAGGGACATTTGAAGAGATTGAACTAATTGGCCTTGGTAGAATTAGTCTGGTTTTCAAGGTTGCAGACAAGAGTGAAAAATCTCTATGCGCAATAAAGAAGATCTACACTGATGGTAAGATAGTGATACAAAATTTTAATTTAATAATTAAATTAAAAATTTATAAACAGAAAAATTTTTCGATGAAGTGAGAACTTTGAATAAAGTTAATTGCGATTTCATAGCAAAGTATGAAAACTCCTGGTGTGAAGCTAATATCATTTATATTAAAATGGAATTATGTCAAGACAGCTTGAAGAATATTATTGATGTAAAACAGTTCCTTTTCGAAACATCAGGTTCCACTGTACCATTGTCAGAGCTTGAATATTTTATATCAACCCAATTATTTCGAGAAGTGTTAGAATGCGTTAAATATTTGCACGAATCGAATCCACAGATCATTCACAGAGACCTTAAACCACACAATATATTGGTCTCATATAACAGCATAAACGGAAGATTCTTGAAAATATGTGATTTAGGTCTGGCTATAATTCACGAAAAAGAGTATATGTCTTACAGCGGTGGTATGGAAATATCCAAGTATAAGGCACCAGAATTAGGAACAAGACTTTCTGCTTCTGCCGACATCTATAGCCTTGGTGTATTAGGAATGGAATTGTTTAATCTCGATATAAATCAGTAATTATTCGAAATTATAAATTTAATTATTATTGAATTATTTGAATTTTTTAAGAGTGAAACCGAAAACATATACATCTAAAGTTCATGGTGAAAAATACAAAAATTTGGAGAACATTATAATATTAATGACAAATCATGACAAGCATCAAAGACCATCCTGTTCAGACATATTAGATAGATACGAAGAATGGTCTTTTAATAAGCATTATTTTCAAAAGACTTACATAATTTCAACATTGGATAAGTTTAAGGAACATAATATTAAAGAAATTTTATTTTTTAGTAACTTCCTATATTCAAAGTTTGAATTTCTGGAAAACTATTCATGTATATTGAATGAATGTAACTAATATTAATAACAATAATTTGATATTTTTTATAGAACAGTCACAGGTGATTTTTTTGAAAATGATAGACAACAAGGGATCCACCTCCATTAACAAAAGAATAGATAAATGGTATAATATTCTTGATAAAACCATCATTAAACCAAATTAATTGTATTAATTATTTATGTCTTTTTTAGGAGCAAGCAACTCTGACAATGCTTGATGATAATGAGGGCTATCAAAATTCTCAAATACCTAAAGAAAATGACAAATACAATAAAAATACAAAAATAATCCTCAAGTACTTTGTATTAGAAAAACAAACTAGCTAATTAATAGGGAATATCAATGAAGAAAAAAGTTTGTCAGAGTTTGATGAAATTTTAACTATGTAAAGCAGTGAAAAATGATTAAGAATTATGCAAACATTTTGGTAAAAAAAATTAAAACAAATTAACGAAGGAAAAACAAGTTTTAACAAAACATTTAAGTTACATGAGATAATTGATAAATTCCTCCGAGACAATATCTAAACTAATGAATGGTTATTAAAATACAAAATAAAAATTTTTTTCTCAACTCTTTCAACTCGAAAAATTGTTTTGAAAATTTCGATCAAGAAATTGATATTATTGATACTCGGTCACCAAACATTTTAACCTCGCAAATGTAAGTGATTCTCAAAAGCTTATTAAATCACTAATTAAAATTTAATAACCATGTGCCAATAGTATTAATTTCTTGATCAAAATATTCAAAACAACTTTTCTAGTTGAGTTACGTGAAACAAACATCTTTTGTATTACTATTTACCTCTAATCAGTATGACATCATGTAACTTAAGTTTTGTTCATGTACTCGTTCAATTTTTTTCATTAATTTTAATCAAATTTTTGCATGATTATGAAACATTTTTCTTCATGGATAAAATTTCATCAAATTCTGAATTAAAAATTCTAACTCTGATAAGACCTTTTTTATGATAATTAGTGAAGTTTGAATTACTATTGTTATTCCAGTCAATTATGTCTCAATTCACTCAATCCATACTGAAAAATATTTTGTGGGGACATACGGCAATTATTTATTTTGATTAATTTAGTCAAAATTTTTTTAAACAATTTGATAGATATTTTACTTTACACCTAATTTTGAAATAATCAATGAATCATTTTATTTTATATGGAACTGTTTAGCGAATTTAAATCTTACATCTTTTTGAATAGGGCACGTAAAATACTGAAAATATTTGAATCAAGGTATAAATATAATTGGCAATTCAAGGGAAAGACTGAACCGCCACCCACCACCCATTTTCTTGGAAACGTGTGGCGGTTTTAGTCGGCAACTGAATAACACTTTAACCGCCTATGAAACGGTATGTGGCGGCAGATTGTTGAAAAACCTTGGTTCGAAATTTTTTGGTGACCAAAATTGTCTAGGTTAATTACGCATATTTTCCATGAGTCGATAAAATTGTTCTAGCATAAGTATTTTTCATCTTGAAATTATTTTTTTATTTTATTTATAAAGATAAAAAATACTTATGCTAGGACAATTTCATCGACTCTAATGAAGAATATGCGTAATCAACCTAGACAACTTATGTTAAAAAAAGAATCGAAATATTCTATCAGGCTCAAAAAAAATATCGAACCAAGGTTTTTTTTAACAATCTTCCGCCGCATACCGTTTCATAGGCGGTTAAAGTTTTATGCAGTTGCCGACTAAAACCGCCACCCGTTTTCTCGGAAACGTTTCAGTCTTCCCCCAATTTCAACCATTCATAGAATTTAATTTAAAATTCAATAATCAGTTGAATGTTTTATTCTGCTTCATTTGCTTTTATTCATAGATGCAACTTATTTTAGACTATATATTTAATTTATCCACTAAAATAAATCACAAATATATTCATTGTTGAAATTTTCAATGACATTTATTCCTTGACTCAACTATTTACACTATTTTTGATGCCGAATACAAAGGGGAAGGGGATTAAAATTCTCTTAATTGAACATTCGAAAATATTTATAATATATATACATATACATCACTATATTATTTACATTTGATCTCATTTATGCATTCAATTATTGTCAAATCTCATTTGTTATACGCAGTCTCTAGAACAGGGCGGAAGAGAGTGCATATGAGTCTGGTGCGATCAATGCAAACAGAGGAGAGTTGACACATCAACTCAATAGTTAGCATGTTAACTTTCAACAATTTATTGAACATATTGAACAATTTATGAAACTTTTAATTTTCCATATGAAATCGCATACTTGAACTTGAATGCGAACAGACTATTGAGTTAGTGTTGTGTTCACAGGAACTCGTACACTTGCCCGTATGCCACTTGCACGTATGCCACTTGCCCGTATGCCATTTGCCCGTATGCCACTTGCCCGTATGCCACTTGCCCGTATGCCACTTGCCCGTATTATGTAGTATGACCTAAGTTGGAGCAACACTTTTACTTCCGGTCATTTTCTGAATGTAGTTTTTGATACTTTTGACCATAAAAACTGACCTTTAAGGGTAGTAGAAGTGGGTTTTATCTTACTTCCGGTCATGACGTAAATATCTATTTACAGGTTGTAAAAATAGCCCTGTGAACGATTTTGAAGCTTGATAAAAATTTTATGTGTGTTGAGAATTCGATTTTGTTTTGTGAAATAAACAGCTATATTATCAGAGAATCAAATGGAGTGCAGATAGTCTAATATTAAATATGAATTAATAGAATTTTTCGAAATTTACCTGAACACTATCATAAAAGTGTTTTTAAACTTCAAATTTTTAAGATAAATTTAGTTTCTTGCTCATTTAAGTGGATTTTAATAAGTTTTAATGCTATATTTAGAGTGACTACACATAATTAAGTGGTATTACAACGATTTTGGATTTTTAATATAATCGAATCAAGTAAATATCAAAGATCATGAAATTTTGAAAACATTAGGAATCTTACCTTGAACAACTATAATCTTCGAATTATTTGAATGAAACAGTTATTTCAATTATTATTCATATAAATTCAACACTCCTAACAACTTTTTATATGCATTAAGGCAAGGAAATAGCATAAAATATTTTACTCCCAAATCTAGCAATATTAAGTGAACCAAACAATTTTCCGACTGTTTTTTCGACGTAATTTATGATATAACCGTTCGATTAAAAAAATTTTTTTGATGACCCATATAATAATTAATTAACAAAGATCATTTTATTATCTTTTAGCTGAATCCTGAATAAATATTCTGACAGATATAGGCCTGAATGAATTTTATCAAAATTTAAGCTCTAAAAAGAGCAAAATAAGTTAAATACATTCAGGATGATCTAGGAAGTTATCATGATGGTTTTAATCAAACTTTTTATACTGAAATTAAAGTTGATTATCTAAGGATCATTTCTATATACTACTTGATGTTATTTAAACACATTAAATGCATTTAATTTTCAATTGGACTCGTTCACAGAGCTATTTTTACAACCTGTATAATTACTTTTAATTACTTTTGACCTTGAAATCTGACCACTAGGGGTAGTAGGAGTGGGTTTTACCACACTTCCGGTCATTATGTAAATATCTATTTATAATTACTTTTATTTACTTTCGACCTTAAAAACTGACCACTAGGGGTAGTAGGAGTGGGTTTAACCTCACATCCGGTCATGATGTAAATATCTTTTTATAATTGGTGTTCAATACTTTTGACCTTAAAAACTTATCACAAATGGTAGGGGGAGTGAGTTTAACCTTACATCCGGTCATGATGTAAATATCTATTTATAATTGGTGTTCAATACTTTTGACCTTAAAAACTTATCACAAATGTTAGTGGGAGTTAGTTTAACCTTACATCCGGTCATGATGTAAATATCTATTTATAATTGGTGTTCAATACTTTTGAAAATAAAAACTCTACTTATGGTAGTGGGAGTGTGTTTTACCTCACTTCAGGTCATGATGTAAATATTTACTTATAATATACCTGGCCCCTAATGGTTTTAACACGATTCTGAGGGATCTTGGTCGGAAATTCAAACAGGAGTAAGGTAAAACACAATCCTACAACTTTAAATGGTCAGTTTTTATGTTAAAAATTATTAAAAACCAATTATAAATAGATATTTACATCATGACCGGATGTAAGGTAACTCACTCCCACAACCATTTGTGATAAGGTTTCATGTTCAAAAGTATTGAACACCAATAATAAAGATATTTACATCATGACCGGATGTGAGGTTAAACCCACTCCTACTACCCCTAGAGGTCAGTTTTTAAGGTCAAAAGTAATGAAAAGTAATTATAAATAGATATTTACATAATGACCGGAAGTGTGGTAAAACCCACTCCTACTACCCCTAGTGGTAAGATTTTAAGGTCAAAAGTAATTAAAAGTAATTATAAATAGATATTTACGTCATGACCGGAAGTAAGATAAAACCCACTCCTACTACCCTTAGTGGTCAGTTTTTATGGTCAAAAGTATCAAAACCTACATTCAGAAAATGACCGGAAGTAGAAGAGTTGCTCCAACTTAGGTCATACTACATAATACGGGCAAGTGGCATACGGGCAAGTGTACGAGTTCCGAATCGATATATAGCTCATTCGATGCAGCAATTATCCCTCTTTAAGGCCATGAATATTTTGTAACTATTTTAAAACACCAAAATTAATCAAAAAACTAGTCGGAAAATCGAAAAAAAGTTGGCTAATGTCATATATGCCGAAGGAGGTTCGGTATGGTCACACATGCATAAATTCCTGAAAGAACATCCAAGACTAGGTATAGAAAGCGTGAATGAATTTATGATTGTTTCACTTGGTGTCGGTCGTTTTCAAGGTCAAATATTTTTTTGACATATATGTCAAAATGTAAACTCGCATATCTTCTGATTCTTTGGCCCGATTTCAACTTTACACGGATAGATATGTAACAGCGACCCAGCCTACTGATACGTCGCCCCTGGTTTATATCACAAAAGAATGGCTTTTCTCCCGAATGGATGCGTTTGTGACGAATATAATTCTGTTTTGTTTGAAAACTTTTATTACAATTATTATAATTACACTTAAATTGTCTTTTGATTAAATGAATGAGTTTTTTGTGTCGATTAAAATCGGGTTTCCTTTTAAATCCTTTTCCGCATTCATTCCAATAATAAAAAAAAATAATTATATTTTATAACGGATTCGACAGTAAATGTGATGTCATTTAAACATTCAATATATTCATTGACTAAAACATAAGCAAAAGAACTGCTATTTCTAAAAAACAATGTTTTTTACAAAAAAATAAGCATTTGTTTAATGAAAATAAATTAATTCTATTATTTATCATTAGTTTTGCTCTCAATATCAGTCCTGGTCT
>JAQIWA010001120.1:0-21044 GCA_034693305.1 Eueremaeus valkanovi
CCGCTAGTGTTACCCTTGCCATCCTTTTTGGGTCCGGCCGGATATGTTTGATCCAGGGTCCATTTTCTTACCCATGTGTTTCCTGTTGATCTCGTGTTATTCCACAAACAGTTGTCTATAAATTGCAAACAATTTTTATTATTCAATAATAAGAATAAAACTAATATTTTATTGGCTTTTATTGATTTTATATAATATTTGAGTAACAGTGCTGTCCATACCTGTCTCAAAATCGCATTGACCACACCTGAGTTCGTCTTCATTTTGTGGACAATCCTTAACAAAGTTACAGATTTTGGACGAATCTAATTGTGTTCCGTCATTGCAATAACCCATTGGTTGACTACCGGCGCACTGGCCGTCAGTCAACGAGACGTCATCTAAAGCTATGAAACTTTTGGTTGAATTAAACTTTCCTTTAATTCTGATCTTATAGTCTGTTGTATTCTTGAACTGATTCGGAACAATCGTTGCACTGAATTGTGTCCAAACATTTTTCGGGCCATTCATTATACCCAGGGATAGAGTTCGGGCAGATGTTTGATGTGTTGTCGCATTCGTTTCATATTTTAATAATAATATTTCAATCGAAGTGTCAGTTCCTATGAGTTGAGTCCAAAGCGATATACATTTGGTTCCATTCATCGGCACAGGCATTGACTCAATTACCCCGATTTTGTCGTTATATATTTTAACTAGCTTATAA
Source organism: Eueremaeus valkanovi (assembly GCA_034693305.1). NCBI lineage: Eukaryota > Metazoa > Arthropoda > Arachnida > Sarcoptiformes > Eremaeidae > Eueremaeus > Eueremaeus valkanovi. Next base: position 707 of record JAQIWA010001120.1, read on the forward strand.
CCACTAATATACATATAGGAGCCGCCAGCTCTACTAAGTGTGCGATCATATACTGGTCCCGGCCATGTTGTTGGGTCAGCCGGTGGTCCTATTATAAATGTAACCAGACTCAATTATTAATATTCTATAATATTATTATATAACTCATTCAGCACTGAGTTTTATCAAGACTGTAATTTTAACAAGCTATTTTTTTAACATTAATAAGCAAGCTATCTCAATTTATTTTGGTATGTTGATTTGGCTGATTCATCCTGCTTATATAATTTTGATTTTAAAGTATCGGTGCATTCGAATGCCTATACATTATAGTGAGCTAGGAATAATTTTTGCTTGATGATAAATGATGAGTGTCATTTATGATATGCACACTTACAGTATGTGAACTAAAACAATTGACAAAGCTTATAAATTCCAGTTGAAATGTATTGATTTTTATCCTTCACCTCAACCCATTTTCTCTCAAATAATCTTTCATCCCATAATTTGACCAGTCTCATTCGATTAAACGAATGACCAGATATATAGAAATTAATAATGTTCCTTAAAACTAATGTTATTAATAATAATCCGCTGTCTTATAAAGACCCAAAGGAGCTCTATGCTATACATGACTTGTAAACAATTGAAACTTTGCTTTAAGTATAAGAACTGTAAATTTAATACATATTTATGTTTTGATATGGATTTGAATCCAATTAATTTTATTTTGGTTTTTATCATTCATTCGATTTTTTAGTGGATGCTTTTTTTGACGACGATGCTGCCCCTGGTGAACATAATTCACATTTAGACTATTGAGCTCTGTACTTTATATGGAAAGTACGCTCTATAACACTGAATCCAATATTACACCAGCAATAATGTTGCTGGGTAGGATACGCGTATCTTACGTTATATTACACTGGTTATTTTTATATCTATGTATTTATAACTGTAATTACCTGTGAACCTTGCCCAGTTCCAATTGGCATGCAATTCCGATTCCCAAGCATTATTCCAGGAACAGGAATCGGTATCAAAATCACAACTGACCGGCGGCTCACAAACACCGTTAGTCAGACTGATGTCATCCAAAGCCACGTATGTATTGATTGAACTATTCTTCGGCAAATTGAACGAGAATATGACGTTATGCTTGTATGGAAGGTTGATTGATAACTGTGCCATCTGCCATTCCTTGGTAAAGTTATCAAAAGTGGGCTTCCACTGGGGGTCATAGTATGGGGACTGTGTGTTGACTGGTTTGACGTACACATAGAGTGCGGACGAATAGACAGCTCTGATTTGGTACCAGAACTTCAGACAACGGCCTCTGAATCGTGTATTTGGCTCTAAATTATTGATAACTATATTCGTTCGATAAGAATAGTTCGGAAGATCTGTTGAATTCCTGGCGAATAAAAAGTATTTTCCACTCATATCACTGGTCGTATGATCAAACAAAGGACCAGGCTGCTTATTTTTAGTAGCAGTAGCACCGTCTGCTATATAGCCAATACCATGGTAAGTAAGATTAACCGGAGTTGTCTTTCTATCTACCGTATAACCACAATAACCCGACTCAAAGTCACAGTTGTGACCGTATAATTCCGTACATAAGCCCGGCGTCAGTCGTATGTCATCTATAGCTACGGCGCCGACAAAAGACTGAATATATTGTAGTTTTATTGTTATTCGCATATCAACCGTCACAGGTATCAAATGCATGGCCTGTTTCCAGGTTTGTATCACATTTGACGGTATGGTTCGGTAGAATTCATTATATTTTGTGTTCGGGTCAGTTGTCAGCTGATAACTAGCGGTTAAATTGAACTTCGCTTCGCTATCAATGAAATACCAAAAGGAAAAGCAATGCAAGTATTGTTTGGACAACAATTTTTTGCCTGATATTATGCTTGATGTATATGAGACTGGATTCGGTGAATTATTTTTCGGAATAAATTCTATATAATGACCTTGTACAGCTTTTAATGTGTGATCTAATCTGGGTCCAAATTTTGATGCACCTATGAATAAGAAAAGTGTGAATGCGTTTATATGCGCAGAAATACGGTAATGGCTTTAACTAGTAATATAAATATAGTATTGAATACTCACTCGACTGCCACATAGTCCGGATCCAATTTCCATCGTTAACCCAATTACAGTTTGCACTCTCGAAATCACAGTCCCATTGCTTTTCATCCGCCGTTTCGGCTGTTGTTCTGATTGGCGCGACTGTTGTTTGTCCTGAACTAACCTTGTTACACGCATAGGGATAGAGGAATATATCATCTATGGCTACATCTGCTTTTCCAGTTACACCCTGATATGTTCGCAAGACAAGCCTGATGTTTTTTGATAAATTAGTCAGGGTTATATTGAAATATTGCCATTCGATAGATTTGGTTGAACTAATATTAGCCACAAGTATGAGATCGGCTTTATTGGGCACCCGATATAAGACACTTAGTTTTGGTGCATATCGTGAGTCCACAGACTTGATGTGATAATAGAAGCCAAAGCAAGAGGTACTTGATAAGGTTAGCACCTCGCTCTCTAACTGGCCAATCCCTACATAGGATGCGTCGACTGGTACGTATACATACCAGCCCTCGTCTGTACTGGTTGTGTGATCAACATCTGGGCCAGTATATTGCGATGACTCTGTTTTGCCACTATTTCTGGTCCACAACACCCTCTTCTCATTGGGCACTGGCCTTGCATTAGACCAACCGCACAGGTCTATCGATATATGAAATTGAATTCATTTTTAATAAATTATGAAATTTATTCTCAAACAAAAAATTATTAAATTTTATGTAGGGATGTGCAAGGTCGGTCAAGATAGAATATATAGAGAGGTGGTTCAATGGCGTACCTTGACTCAAAACTCAGTTGGTATATTGTGGGTTATAATGGCCAACAAGATGGCCGCCACAACCGTGAGTATTTTGTCTATACCACCTTGCACATCCATAAATGACAAATAAGTTATATAGAAACCTTGTTCAAAATCGCACCAGCCAGCATTTTCGCACGGCCTGTCATACACCTGGAGATCGTCGAACGCTATAACAGAGTTAGGATTCGATGTCTTTCCCGATATGTACAGACTGTCCGTTGACTTCGATGGCGACGTATATCGCATTAAAACCCATTGACTTAATCGACTCGTCATCTGTAGGTTTGTATAGTCAGTGTACAGACCCTCTATATCTTTTACCCCGTTCGTATATGTGCCCACAATAAAAGAGTCGTCTTTATTCTGGGTGCTTCCGAAATAGAACCAGAACTTCAGGCACTTTGGCTTATTGCTATTTGAGCCGGATACATTGCTGACTGCATAGTTCAGTTTAACCAATTGATTCGATTTCGCAATTTTCACATAATTGCCTTCAGCTGTGCCTAACGTATGGTCATTGGGCGGTATAGTAGCATGACTTGCAAGTGAACTGGTCCGGGTAAATTCACCATCATTATGTGTCCAGCCACAATAATCCAGCTGAATTCAAATTAGAATTTAATTGAGTATTCATTGAATGCAATATAACTTTCGTATAATTACCTCAAAATCACATATCGGTGTCGGAGGACAGCGACCAGTGCTGAAGGATATGTCGTCCAAACCAATAGTATCTGTACTTTGGGGCTGAAGTGAAGCCCAAAACATGAGATAATATGGTTTTGTTTGTCCGGCAGTTGTACCCGGAATGGACACCTGTGCTTTGACCCAGTTATTACTTTCGGACGTCTTCTTGAGCCACAATACAGTTCCTCCGAATACTGATTGCTTAGTATTCATAATAAGACTGAAATTTTCGGCTTCTCTGCCAAACATGTGGTACCAGAATGTCAGACACGAGTAGTCCTTCTGTGGCTGCTGTGCGCTAATAGACATAAGAGTCGCCGTTGCGTTGATATTCTTTGGGTGGACTGTGCTTGTGTACACCCAGTACCCGGATTTCGCTGGACGAGGACGTAATTTTGATGTATGATCACTACCTGGGCTGACACTCATACTGTTGCTCCTGAACTGAAATATCAATTTTTTCTTATATTGTATACAAATTCAGCAAAGATTTTGGTATTATTTGCACAAAATTTTATAATTATTCGTTTAAGACTAAAATTTTTTTCAACTTACCCAGTCAATTTTGGCATCTTCACCTGGATAATAATCACCCCAACCACAGGATCCAGTTTCAAAATCACAGGTCAGATTGGCTTTGCTTGGATCCGGTTGTGTGCTCTTTGCATAGCAGTCAACAAATTGAATGTCATCCAGTTCCATATCGGCGTATGGGAAGGATATGACCGGGCTCATGCCTGATATTTCAACTCTATATCCGGCCGGTAATCCTGCCAGTGCTACGCTATAAGGGTACCAGGCTTGTCCATCTCGGATGACGCTAAATATTTGCCTGACATCGGGTGAAAATGAAGTACTTTTTCGAATACTGACCGCTAGCTTCTCATTAGGTATCCCATTAACGGCATGTCGATATTTGAATGTCATTCTGCACTTTTCACCAGTGGCTCCCAATACCGGGGTAGTTATAACAGCAGGAATGTTATAGGTGCCACCTATGGGTGCAATTCATAGTAATCAATATTTTATTAAATATTTTCCGCAAATATTCTAACCTTTGGACGAATCGAGTATTAAATAGTTTCCGCTATTATTTCCTGATCCGTCAACGCAGGGTAATTGAGCTGAACATAACTTTCCAGCATTTGCCACAGCCCATTGCTCTTTACTATTGGGACTATTAGTCCAGCCACACATTGATCCCGAGTCAAAATTACAGTTTCCACAGTTTGCTTCATCAGAATTATCTCCATTCGGACAGTCGTTATGAAAGTCACAGACAAGTGATCTGTCAATGCATTTCAGTTGCATTTCTGTTTGCTTCTTGCACTCGAACTTTCCTGCAGGACAGGGAGCTTGGGTTGTGACCAGACTAGGTGGTGTGAATGTCGAATGACCAGGGTTATTGGACGATACACACTCTTGTGAAAAGCTTATATCGTCTATAGCTATATAAACCGGAACCTTATTGTTGCCATTAGCATCAAGGTGACCTTGGGAAATAACAAGGATTAATTAAAATATCATCAAAGTTAACCTGGTAATTATATACCTATAATCACAACACTGAACGGGTCACTTATATTCTTGAAGTATACGATACGTCTCTCGTATCCAAACGTATTGGAAAAGTAAATATAAGATTCAGTTTTGAATACAGAAGTCATGGCTCCTGTCCTTTGACTTTGTGCCAGAACAGAGACATAGCCTGAGCTGCCCACGTAGGTGACCATGTTCAGCCAGAATGTCATTCGGCATTTTGTTGAGGGTACAAAAATGGGACCCTGTATTGTGCTAGTGCTTGCAAATTTAGCTTGCGCACCCATAAATAAGAATTTGCCTGGCTGGATACCTGGGCAATTTCGAACAAGATAAATTACTAGTTATAATTCCAGCAAGATTATTATAATACTGTACCTAATGTATGATCTCTTGTTGGACCAAGTTGCAAACTAGTGAATCCTGATCGCACTTTCCAGTTATCATTAAAAATACTGACCCAGTTGCATTTGCCTTTCTCGAAATTGCACTGGTACTTTCTATCAGCGCACAAAGTATCCGACTCATCCGAATTGTCGCCGCAATCATCATTGAAGTCGCATAGATATACAGGACTAATACAGTTGCCATTTGCACAGGTATGCATACTGGATGCACAAACCGTGCGATTGAAATTCAATGAGCAAGCTGAATTCATTTTAATTCCTTTGACTGCTACGTATGAATCAGGCGTTTCTCCGTCGTCTGTGGCCCGGAATATAAGCCGGAACGTATAGTTCATTCTTTTCAAATAGGCATTGCCTGTCCTCCAGGTGCCATCCAGTGCTTCCACGACATCACTATTCCATACCTCTGTTGTTTCGAAACCATTTCTGTCTATAAGTGCCGCTAAGTGTGACACTTGTTTCGGTGGTTTCGTTACTTTTGTTTTGATATTGTAATCGAATGATACGAAACATCCTTTGAATAAAAAAAATTAGAAAAAATATTTTCATAAATAGTTAAACAAATTCCTGCAAACTAGGACAATGACCCGTTAAGGTGAGCGTATATTTTAATTTCATCTGATAATTTTGAAAATAAACTAGATCAAACCTGATGCAGCTCCGAGTATGGGTGGTGAAATTAAATCTGCTTTGCCGACGACCTGGGCCTGACCCGTACGGGTGGCGACCATAAAATCAATTGAGCCAAAAGCGCCTCCTTTGGGACCAAGTGTGAGGTCACCCTGGCGCCATTGGTAGATAGCTGTGTCATTTGTGTTACCTTATAAAGTGGGTAAATTATAATTAATTTTTCAAATGGATTAGTTTTGAAATGATTACCCGAATGACTCATTTTATAGCCACATATATTGCCATTTTTGAAAGCACATGACCCGCAGTCCGCTTCATCCAAGCCGTTCGCACAGTCTTTGATTCCATTGCAAACTTTGATTTGGGGTATGGTTTCAGTCGGTGAACATTTGAACTGCGTGGGCGTTGCTGAAGACTGGCAATCACCCGGGTCTACAGAAATATCGTCAATAGCTAGATATGACCATCGTGAATCACCTGATGTACCCACCTTAATTTAAATGCATAGTCATTGGAATTAGCTAGTTAAATTTATTGAATAAGAATATAATCAGCCTTACTAAATAGAACCACATATTTGTGGAGGATGAATTGCGAATTTTTGCTGAAATTGAAAAGGGTAGCCAACCCGGGTCCTTATAATCTTTGAAAATTTCAGCAATCTTGTAAACTTTGGAATAATTTTCGCTCTGGAATATTTCAAATTTTGTGTTGGGTGAAGATTGCTGGTTGAACAGCCAATAGTAGAAGCGCAAGCAGAGTGTAGGTGCACTTGCACTGACATCATAGCGGTCTGACATGATAACTGTGCGATCGCCTGTCCTCCTTGGTGGCTCATTGCTAAGCAACAGGTAATTACCCGAACGTTGATTCAATGTGTGATCAGTTGTTGGAAACAAGTCATCAGAATCGAGCTGAGGTGAATAGACGACCCAGGTGTAATCTGTCTTCAGCATAAGATCTACATCACCTGTCGTATTGACTTTCAAATTAGACCAGGCCAATTTTTGTTGCTGCGTGAGAGATGACTTGGTTGGGTATACACTCTCCCACATACAGGTGTCGCGTCTCTGCAAATGAATATTTGATTTAAATATTATTTTATTCATTCAATTGAATTGAATTTAAAAATTATTTTTCAAGTAAACCAGTCAAAGACGATAATTTCATCAATGTCACCTCTGACAAGGTTGTCAGCTGTTCGAGTACAGGGTCAGAGTGCCTGGAACACTCTTATTTGTATCCTTTGCATAGTTCACACATTAAACAGACCCTGTGCTTGAACAGATGACTTATTTGCTTGTCCCAAGTGACCTTGATGGAGTTATAGACATTGTGCTAGATGTAGCGCACTAACTTCGAAATCACACCGTCCTCTCGGAGGACAGGGCTTATCCTTTTCAACAATTACGTCATCAATGGCTATGAGGCCATACTTTGTGCTCTTGGCCGTTATTTTAAACATGATCTGCCAGTTCATTGTGGAGTTGATAGTCATGCGATGGCTGTACCAAAAAGGACCCAGCTCACCCTGCATAGTCCACATCTTTTCTACATTAATATCAGTCTCCTTTTTGACGGCAAAAGTCAGCTCTTCTTTGTTGCGTAAATCCCTCATTAAGTACGAGAAGGTAACGCATGTGCCGGCTGTTGGAGGAAACTTCTCGGATAATATTTTGTAGTCATAGGTAACGCCGTTGGGTAATGTTTCCGGGTTGAAACTACGGATGTCAATGCCATAAAAATGACCACTCATCGAATGGTAGGTGTGGTCTATTGTCTTGATGGAGCTGTTGTCGCCCCGTAATGTTTGCCAGTATACACCAACTTGGTTAAATGAATAAACTGGTGTAAAGCTACAATTATGCCCTTCTTCGAAATTACATCGTGCTACATTTGGCGTGGGATTAGCAAAGGCACACGACTCGTGTTTGACTGTGACGTCATCTATGGCTACGAGGGCTGAAAATAAGAATTTTTTATTTAATTATTTTGTTTGTACAGTCAATGACAATAAAGTTTGTACAGTCAATGACAATAAAGTTTGTACAGTCAATGACAATAAAGTTTGTTCGCTTGTATACTAACCGTATTGAACGTTAGCAGTAATAGTAAATTTATATCCATTGCTCAACTCATTCAATTCAAACTGTAATTGATTCCATTTATCTCCTTTATCGCCTGTTTCAGTTACAGTTTTGTACACGGCTCCATTCTTGATATTTTCAGGATAGTGCACGGTCACATTCAACTCTGCACGACCTGTTGAGTGCATATAATACCACAACGAAAAACAGACCTTTCCCTCGAAATTCGATATAGCGTTGTCTGTTGTATACATTTGAGCTGAAACTTGTGATGAAGAGACAAATCCATCATGTCTTACATAGGCAACTGTGCCATACTGATTCTGCTTGGTATGATCTTGCTTGGGAAAATTAATAAAAGATGTTCCGATAGATGCTAATCTACTCCAGGCACCAGTTCGAGGATTAGGAATGGTCCAACTACAAAAATCTTTTTCAAAATCGCAACCCAGATCCTTTCCAGTCTCTGGCGGTAGCGTTGGTGCTATAGTAGTTACTGATGCCGGGTTGCAATCACCTGGTTTGTATGCAAAATCGTCCAGAGCCAGGTAAGTGGATTCGTTATTAGTGTAGACATAGAATTGTAATCTCCAATACGGAAGTGCAGTTTGGAATGTTACGTTTTGTTGTACCCAGTACTTATTGGAAGTACTTATCCCAGTGAGGGGGTCGTTGGCTTTATTATAAGTGTATATTACTTTCGAAATACTACCTGTGATAGTCGAATAGAATAAATTATAAAGGCTTTTAAAGTTGCAAGAATCACTAACAAGGTAAGTTATAAACTTTTGAATTGTAAAAATACGCCAGGCATTTTGGGCATAAACTTGTATCATGCCGGGCGAAATTTATAACTTAAAATGTATTCCAATTTTATATTACTTACCCTTTGTATCCAAAAGTCTAATATTCCAAAGCTTGCTGTTGTCATCGAAATCATAGGTCGTATACCAGAAGCTGAAACAGTTTGTTGTTGTCGTCGCAGCAGAAGTGACATTATTTTTGACGTATTCACTGTTCAGAATCATATATCCGTCATCAGAGTCACCAAAAATATCTTCTGTTTCATCCAGTTTTGAGAAGTCTGTGTATAGAAACAAGCCGTCCAAGGGTGCCGTTCTATCCCGGGGCGGAAATTTGAATTTCATATTTGAAGCCTTCTCTACCCGGCCTATGCCATGGTCAAATTGCCAGGTATTCTCGTCATCATCATCCTCATTTAGTAACCGGGTCCATCCGCACAGGTCTACATTGAAGTCGCATGTTAACGGGGCCGAACAAGCCCCGGGTGTTATACTAATATCGTCTATATCAACTGGAGCCTTTTTTGCGTCTATTATAAAATATGTATTCTTTTTATTTTTTTGACTAATTTCAATAAAATGACCCTCACCTAATTTTTCAGCTTTAAATAAGATCCGGTTATAATTCCCAAGTTGCAGGCTTGTGCTCGCTCTGTGCCAGGTTTTATTTGGAAAAGCAGGTGGAGCCTCCCATAATAGAGTGCTTTTGTGTTGATTCAAATCATCTTGGTAAACTTGAAGCTTGGTATGCGCTGAGCCGTGTCTCCAGAACCAAAACTGTAAACATTGTCGAGTATTTGAAACGCCATATATAGGGCTGTTAAGAGTCGCCACATCTTTGGCTATACCTATGTATGTATTGATTATAGAGAATACGATTTAAATTTGACCTCTTCTACATTTAATTTTTAAAAGTTCAGACCATCTCTGGCTTCAACAAAATGACCATTTTCAGATTCAGTTGAATGATCAGTTGGGTTAGAATCTTCGTCCTCGACCCATATCGCACTAGTAGCCTGGGTCAACTTGAAATTATATGATCCAGTACTAGTCCACCCGCACATGTCATTTGTTTCAAAATCACATAAAGATGACTCCGGACATATTCCTGGACTTGTGATAAAATCATCTAGTGCAATAACACCAAGGCCGGAACTTGCACTGAATTGCAACTAGGTCATAAATTATAGTTATATTTAAAGTATTTTATTCTATTATTGAAATAAAAAATATAAATAAATACTCGGAATGAGTGCTGTTTAGGAATGTTTATCGAATACTTGTGCCACATATCACCGGCAGATTTTAGCCTGCTCCAAATCAGTGTCTTATTTCCATCCGCGTCTACCTGATTGAGGTCCAGGCGCTGAACAAGCTCTCCGTGAATGTAGTAGAAGAATGTAAAGCAGTTCGGGGACAGTGTCTGCGATATTGTGGGCGATATTAACTGTCCATTGTATGACTGGTGCTTTTTCGGGTCATATATCTGAATGAAGTGCTCTTTAATGAAGAGAAGATTTTTTAGATTTTTCAAAACATTTATAAAATGTAATAATTTTTTTCCTGGGATGAACAAGCTTAAAAAATTATGTGGGCGTGTTCTTAAATAAACTAGGGAATAAATTGTCTCAACTAGTTTTGAATTTTTGTTTGAATGTAAACAAGGGAATTTCTGCTCTAATTTTGAAATTTACTTGCTAAATAATCAATTACCTAGCTAGTAAAACATTTTAAGCATGCAATATTTGTCCAGTTTAATTTTATCAAGCTTACTTGAATTTTGTGCTGGTCTTAATGCGCCATCAATTTGAAGCTTTATTCCTTTAAAACTTTCTTGTTGCCATTGAGATGAGCTGGATACAGCGGAGCTCCAACCGCAAAAGTCATTTGACCCTCCTTCAAAGTTGCATGCTAGATCTTTGACTGTAAAGATATTGAAAAATATTAATTCAAACCAAAATCACTTAAAACTATGAATTAAATATTTACATGGTACGGCCCAGGACACTTTCAATAAAGTTAAATTAATAATAAGAATAATAAAGTTTTTAAACATTTTTTTATTTAAAACTTTTTTAAAAACATTTTTAACAGAAAAAAACAATTAAAAAAATAATGTATTTATTGATGCGATTCTCAAATCAAGTGATGAATAGAAATAAATATTTGAATATTTTATGTCAAACTCTTGGCTCAAAATGTATTGTTTTTGTTCTTTTGTGTCACTTATTCTTTGGGGGCGTTTCTCATACTAATGATTATATTCGGGATAACTTTTGAGAATAATAGCTGAAGTGATTGTTAATTCTAAATAATTATGTGTTCTATTATCAGCTACTTATGTAAGTCACTGTCGATTGTCTTACTAATACCTTTTTAACCCGGGTATAAATCGATTCTATTGTACTGTTTTTGTTTCAACAGTCAAACTAATGCGTGATTTCTAACATAGCATTACATATAACAAGCTATGAATCATTTTAAGCTTACTTTCTTATCAATTTGTGCCAGACATAGGTCTGGGAGTTCACGGGAGTTTCATCTCCACGAGAGGAAAGGTGTGTCGAAAACACGACTTTTCAACAATAAGTATAATTAATAGCAATAAATGTTTTGTTAGAAAAATATGAATCAATTGTATTGAATTAATTCAAATGCTTTCATTCACATCAACATAATACCCACATTATTCATCATCTTCATATAAGCAGGAGTGACCAAGGTACCGATAAACCACATGGAGCAAAAAATGTTTCAAAATATTGAAATGTTCTTGCTTTTAATCATTAGCATAACGAAGAAATATAGCTTGTTATTATAGCGGGGTTAAAAAGGTTAGCAGGAGGTTTAGCACAGAACTATCCTTTGAGAATCACAAAAGGTATCATGGTTATTTTATATTTCAACTTGTTATAATAATTATGCCATTTACTGGGCTCCGATATTTATTTTGATTTATTCATAGAATAATATTATATTAAATTTGTTTTCTTTTACAGTTTTTTTTATTTGATAGTCAATTAAATATTTTGAAATAATAGTATCAAAAGTGAACTTGATAAGATAAATAAATATTGCCAGATAATCATTATGGATGATTTGTCTTTGTCTGAACAGTAGGTTTTATTGTTGTTAATGTAGCAGGGTTGCATGGACCAACTTTATAGGCAATATCGTCGATAGCCAGATATGTGGACGCATTGTGTGATTGAACAGACAATTGGATTCGATAGTAAGGAAGTGCAGTTCGAAATTCTATATTCTGTGTGACCCAGGCCTTATATTTACTGCTAGATAACGAGTCTTTATTCTTGTCATAAGAGTATAATGTTTTGATTGAAATACCTTAAAATAGAAATATTTCATATTAGCATGGTGAATTCTTAAGAATTCTAATTTACCCTTGATATCTTGCAGATCAAACTTCCAAACATTTCTCTTGTCATTGAACTCCTGTGTGATATACCAAAAACTGAGACAGCTTGTCTGGTTCGCACCGGGAACATATTCACTGTTCAATTTCATAGTACCATAAGCTTCGCCATATTCACCAAGCACAGAAAAGTCTGTATATAGGAACATGCCGGCCATGGGTGCTGTTCTATCCCGGGGCGGATAAATGAATTTCATGACCTTTTCATTTTCTACCCGGCCAATGCCCAGATCCCAAATATAATCTACCGATTCATCACGAGTCCAGCCACACAGGTCTTTATTAAAGTCACATGATATAATTGGTGGACAGGCATCCCTGGTCATTTCAATGTCGTCGATATCGATTGGCGCAGAATAAGAATCTTTTTATTTAATAAAAAAAATATATAAAGTATTGAAAAAAATATATTTTCATATAAACGGCATAGACTAAACAGGAACGAAACAAATTCGATTTAAACACGAATATCGATATTAGAAACGAATATCGATAGTAGACACGAATTGAATTTAGAATAAATAAATAATCAAGCTATTTTTATATATTTAAATTTGCGTCAAAAAAGTTGAATCAAGATAGTTTGTATCAAGAAAATTGTATCGAGTTAGTTTTGTGTCAAGCAAGTTGAGTCTGGATCAAATTCGTTTCTCATATCGATATTCGTTTCGTTTCGTTCCTCTTTAGTCTATGCCCATATAAACCTGTTTTCATAGCTTGTATTTCTATTGAGCTTTGGTTGATAAAAGTCCCAGGTACAATGGGTACAGGTGCCCTGTGCCAAATTTTATTTAGAAAATTTTGTGGAGCCTGCCAGATCACCTTTTTCATCCAGGTTGTAGTTTGCAACACATTCAGCTCATAGCCTGAGCTATTGTATGAGTTATACCAGAATATCAAACAGCGAGTAACATAAGATGAGGCAAGTGGCCTGGATAGAACAGCCACGTCATTCTTTTTACCTAAAGAATACATTTTATGCGTAATAATTCAAATTATATTATAGCAAGGATGTGGAAAAATTATGAAAGTAGATAGTACTAATTATTTAAATTCCTTAAACTGTCTACTTTTTTCTTGACACTGAATAATAAAGATTTGTAAGGCTCCGGGTACTATGGGGGTGCCAGAAAAGTTAATGATGTTCTAGGGAAAATAATCTTACACTAAATAAAACCTAGGTTCTTCTTGAAAATACTGAAATAGAATTTTAAGAGATGTAAGGGTTATAAAATTACCCCCATTACATTTTTGAAACTTTTAATACTAACCATTACCGGCCTCAACAAAGTATCCATACTTGGAATCAGTAGAATGATCAAGTGTATTTGATTGTGAGTTCCATAATGATCTGCTAGCCTGCTTCAATGTGAAATTGAATTTGCCCCTCGATGTCCAGCCGCACATGTCGTGTGATTCAAAATCACATAAAGATGTTTGAGAACATTTGCCGGAACTAGTCTTAAATTGATCCAGTGCAATTATTCCAGACCCTGAGCTGACATTGAATTCAAGCTGTTTTGTAGGCAATTATTAAATGTTATTATTTTTATAATAATTAGAATTTATTTTCTTATTTATATTGTTTACTATAAATGGCGAAGACTGTGCTGGGATGTTGACAGAATTGACATGCCACATGTCGCCAGCTGGATACTTTCTGCTCCATATAAGTTTAGGAGTGTATGTTTTAGCGTCAACTATATTCAGGTTCAATTGATTAACTTTTTCGCCATCAATATAGTAGTAGAATGTGAAACAATTTGTGGACAATGTCTGCGCTATTGTCGGCGATATTAACTGTGCGTTCGATGTCTTCAGGTTTTTCGGGTCATATATCTGAATGAAGTAACCTGTTTTGCATCAAGATCAAAATATTTTCGGCAAAGAATAAATGATTATAAAAAAGTTTTATTGAAGAATAGAGATAGCAAAGTGTGTCATGGTCATTTACGGATTGCTTTATATTTTTCAATAATGGAATTCATCTTGAATTTAGCTAGTTTGTTGTAGGAAAGCAGCTGGCCTTTGCCAGACTCCCCCTTATACCTACACCCACCCTCTAGCTGCACGTCCATTACGGATCGCCCCTAAACCTACCAATATTATCCGCGGATCTTTTAGCGCCATCTAGCTTAATCGATAATGGTCCTGGTGTTAGCCATTGCCAATGTGTCCTGTCTGATTTACCAGAATTCCAGCCGCAAAAGTGATCGGACGCATTGTCAAATGAGCATGCTATTTCGCTAACTGTTCAATGAAAAAATATATATAATTTAATTTCGATATTAGTATGAAATATAAATCAAACATGTTTACATTGAACTGCCCTGGATACTTTTATTAAAATTATGACCAGTATAATATGTACAAAATATTTTAGGAAGTACATTTTCATGAATAACTTATTTCGAACAGATTTCTATAGTTATTCAGTTTTGTTCACAAAATTCTCTTTTATAACCTATTCTTAAAATTTTTTAATAACTGATCCTTATATACGAAAAAAATAATCGAATGGAACAATTATCTTTTCTATTGTTCCAGTACATATTGACGTTTTATTATCTCATTCTGGATTAAATTTAATTTTGAATTCTATGTAAGAATTATTGATTGATTTCTTTCTTTTGATGCAATTGTTTTCTTATCAACCCATGAGATATATTCAAGGTTACAGTTCTATTATATATAATTGTTCATGATGAAATATTTTTGAGGTAATCGTTAACAACAAAATATTTATACAATTTATGCAATGTTTTGATTATTTTATTAATTGTATAGCAGTCTGGCCCATCTTTTTTTTCTATTGGCGCCAGTCTACTATGCACGCCTAGGCTGAACGGTTTTTCAGACTCTGATAATAAGTTATAGCATTTTATTCTCATTTTTTCTCCACTTTATTAATACTTATTTTTCCAAACATTGATTACACAAATAAGTTCATAAACAAAATGAAATTTGAAATACAATTGTAAACAAATAGATAGAACTCATAATTAGTGAACGGAAACAAATCGTAACAATAGAGTCCGATCGCCGGTCCGGCCATACGTTCAATGACTGTCAATATTTTTAGTCTTAATTTCAGGCTTATTATACCTCGTATTGCAATCGTATTGAGAAATGCATAACTACTGTGTGCTTTGCGATTAACCTGAGCCAATAGATAGTTAACAATGTAAATATTAGCTATAACTGTAATAGCAATAATGAGCATGATGCTTCTGAAAATAAGGTTTTTTTCCTGGATGATGCTAATGATGCATAAGTCAATCGAAGGTATAATCAGATAATAAAAGGCAAACATTAAGTCCTTAAGCCATGAATTGGTTTTAACTGTGAGTCGACAGCACTCGTTGTGTTCAATCAGTTTCTGTCGAATATTCGGATTTATACCTAAATTAGAAAATTTTAAAATATCTATAAATGTTCTACAATTTAAAGGGAAGGCCAAACTCGGTGAAGCCAAGGGGATAAGACTGCTAAATCACTGGATTTCACTGCTCAAACTCAAGTAAATTGAGTGAAATACTTGACTTTTATTGACCTGAAATGAGTTTTTTGACCGGAAATTAAGCGTTTTTGACCGGAAGTGAGTTATATTTAACGGAAATTAGGCAAAAGACAAATAAATAAACCAAGGTGTGATTGCACCAGCTCAAAAATCAAGACAATTCAAAAATACTAGATAATTAAGAAATAAGCTTGAACATGCAAATTTACCCTGTGAAATTTATTATAATCTAAACTTTCCTTTGTTTCTTTACCCCCCTCCCCCGCCCTCCTGTGCACATCCTTAATTTAACTATAAAATTACAATGCTGCATTTATGGGTGGTTTTATCTAGATCTAAACAACAAATAATCAATAGACCTAGATAAGTTAAAAGCTTGTATTTCGCGAAGATTTGTCCGAATCTCAAACGTAAATACAGTGTTGTTAAGTAGATATAGAAGAACCCGGCATACAATAGGGCGCCGATTGTTCTTATGCTGATATTAGTTAGAAGCCACCAAATGATCGTGATCAATATATTGAAATCATCAGGGTGCTTCATATAAGATAACCATAGCGTATACGTATGAATGACCCCGAACATACATCGGCCCAATTGTACGCAAACAACAATATATTTGCCGCAAAATAGCGAATGTTTCGCAAATAATTTCGTATTCTTTGCATTCAATTCAAGTCTGTTCTTAAATTCCAATTTGTCGAACAGATATATGGCATGAAAGTCTGCTCTTGAACCTTTTAGCAGCAAATAGAACCCTTCATCAAAAAAAAAATTAAGAAAATTAAACAAATATTATCTCAAAATATATACTAAATTCAAGACAATGTCTATGTTTTAATCCACATATCATTTATTTTTATTATCAAAAATCTAGAACGATCAAGGTTGTGAATTGAATTATAGTCAACTTGATCCTTTTGACAAAACTACCCTGCTTAAATATTTATCCGAAAAACAAATACTTACCTATAAAACCGTTTAAACCCGTGAAAATGGCCAATAATTTCAATACTAGACCTGGCTTCTCTAGCACATCTGAAGGGTCAGCTAAAAATAACCGGGTCAAATGACCCGGATACATAGACATTATCACCAGCTTAATTGTGTGGATCCAAATGAGTAGATTCTGTGTATAAGCTATTATTTTACGTCTAATCGGATAAATGCGTTGAAAATATTGGTTTGCATTAATCGGAACCAATAAATGATTTTTCTCAACGAATTTGTCGAATAATACAATTCCTTCGACTTTTTCTTCGTCATAATCCATGGCTTATTCTTCAAATATTCTGGTCTATTCACTGAAAATATTAATAAATTGTTTGTTCAGACAATTTCGAGACAGTAATAAATCTAATCTGTGTAGTATGTCTGTGAAGTCCTGACCTAGATATTAAATTACTCAATAATTCGATTTTATAATCAATTTTTTTTATATTTTTTTGAATGACTTCATAAAAGATTTTTTTCTCACAAAAAAATATTATTACATAATCACAGGATATTCGTCTATGCAATCCATATACAGTCAGATCCGTATATAAGAGAACGTCTAATCAAAGTTGTCTGTGCAGAGGTGCACAGGGATGACTGTGGACATAAGCTATGCACTGAAATGTCATTACGGGGGTAAGTCTAATAAACTGTACACTTGGTAAGCGAGACAGTCTATAAGACTTACCCCTGTTACTGTCCACTGTCATCCCTGTTCACTGCTGTGCAGGCAATATCTGTAGCCCAACACTGAGCTTCTCTCAAATTCTATTTGACTTACAAGAGGGGTCTGACTGTGTTCTAAGTACACATTCGATAAATACTTGAATCTAAACCACATTTCATAAATTGGAATCGATTTTTGTTGAGTAAGTGTTATGTCATTTGAATTGTGATTTGAAAAGACTATAGAAATTGAATTAAGAAAAGCTGAGATTTGTATTCAAAATAAATTCTTATTAATAATCCTTAACTTTTAAAAGTTATGTATTAGTGTCCCAAATGTTCTTTATTGGTCTGGGTCTTTCCTGTCTTGGTTTGAGACATGAACGTGACAGGACGAGAACTTTACCAGGACCGGAAAAGAAAAATGTTTAATTATCCAGACCCGACAGGACCGGGCAGAAACAGGTGAGACGGGACGATAAATACTCCTTCTAGACCAAGACAGAACTGGACGTGACTTTGACAGGACAAGAAGGGACAGGATGGAATTTGTTGTGTTTTGGGAGAATACTCTGAATCAAAGTGTTTGTTTCTTTTTAAAAAAGTCCTGGAATATGTCATGAATTTGTTCTGGACTTTGTTAATTTTCAGATAAATGTCCTGGTTTATTATTTTGTCAGCTGGTCACCCTGATAATAGCTGGTTTTTCTAATAAATCTGGAGCAGCTGCCAATAGAGTCTAGCACTTTACTTTAAAAAGTCCTATTTTACCTATATCCCCTTGCACATACCCAGGGAGTAGTACTCAGGTGTAAAATCCGTATTCAAATTTTTTCGTTAAAACAAATCAAAATACAATTTGAAGAAAAGAATTTGTTTTTAAAAAGTCCTGTAATTTATATGAAATGTAATGGATTTTCGGTAATTTTTAGATAAATGTCCTGGTTCCAGATTTATTCAACTGGTCAACTCGATTAGACCTGCCTTCTCTAATACAAATGAAAATAAGGGCTGGCAATAGGGATCTAAACCTCGTCTTGTAACAAAGGGCGAATTTTGCCTATACCCCTTGCACATCCCGCGGAGTAGTACTTACGTGTAAACCCTGTATTTAAATGAATAACAAAATTATCTCTCATTCTTACGGATGCCTACAATATTTTATCCAGAGCAATATAATTTATAATTTGAGTGATAAGCATCTTTATGTTAATACTATATGCGGACGACAGTACAATTGTGTTCACTGCAGACACTTATGAAGCACTCGAAGCCAAAGTCAATCATTGTATGTCATTAGTGAACGACTGGATGACTGAAAACAAACTTTCATTAAATGCTATAAAATCCAAAGTAATGATAATCAATACGTCTCGAAGACCTTCTCCACAATTAAATGTGAAAATTGGCGTTAATTATATAACAAACGTAACCGAACTCAGAGTTTTAGGCATTACATTGGATCCAAGCCTTTCATTCAAACCACATATTAATAACATTTGCGAAAATATTAATAAACGACTGAATCTCATGTCAAGACTTAAATATTTTGCTCCGAAAAAGGTTCTTAACGTTATATTTAAGTCAATAATAATGCCATTAATAGACTATGGGATACATATATACGGATTCACATACGAGAGTCATTTGGAAAGACTTCGTAGACTATTAAGAAGAGCTGCAAGAATTGTCAGCTCATCCCAAGATGACTACAATAGTATCTTTAAAGCTCTGAAATGGCATTCATTCGACAGTCGACGCAATTATTTTTCGTCAATTTTTATCTACAAATCTTTGAATCAAATATCGACTGAAAAGTGCAATAAATTATTCAAAATCAGAGATAGTCTTCGGAACACCAGATCCTCCCAAAGACAAGAGATAGAGCACACGAGAAGTCAAATTGAAAAACGAAGTCATTTAACATCTTATGAAAACTCAATTTTTAGTAAAGGAATCAAATTTTTTAATGCTTTAGATAAGAATATAAGAAACAAATGTTTCAATCAATTCGTTAATAGTATTAGAAATACTTTTTAAACTATTTTTTATTATTTATTTATAATTTTATATATTTTTATTTGTCTGTAAATATTAATATTGTATTGTCAGGACGTACTCACAGAAAAACAGCCCTGGGCTGAGTGTACTGCGTCCTTAAACAACAATAAATTCAATTCAATTCAATTCAATTACAGGTGCCCAGGTGCCCGATCCTCACAGACCTTGAGCTGACTCTAATGCGGGTGACTTTCGACCTATAGATCAAATTTAAGACAAAATAATTGAAAACTTTATTCAAATATTTTGAAAATTTTTTGTATAATTTTTGAATTCATTGAAGACCTGATTAAGGGATTGGGATCTCTGGTCTGTTATCACAGTTTTGTTTATATTATTGTTAAAAATTGTAATTAATAGCTGAAAACAGAGTTATATATTGTTAAACAAAACTCTGAAACCTATGGCACGAGTGTTGTGTCGATTGCACTCATTAGCTGTTGAGTAGAGATGCGCAAGCTTGGCTGACTCAGGGGGTATAGGTGGGGGCAAAATGGCCGACTTTTGGCTCAAAACTCAGGGGGGTATAGATGGGGGTATTTTGGAAACAAGATGGCCGCCACAATGGCCGAAAAATGGCGTTTAAAGTCGAAAATGGCCGATTTTGACCGAATTTCGACCA